>OU343217.1:70552621-70614775 GCA_910596185.1 Chrysanthemum makinoi | reverse complement strand
TTATAGTTCTTCTTTTAGTTGTACGAGTTTTGTCTTTAATAAAATATATTAAATGCTTTTACTTATTGTAAAAAAAGTAAAGGTTAGTGGTTTTAAATGTAATTTATATATCTACCCATATCTGTCCACCCACGCATAAAATAATATAATTTGCATCATCTCATACTGTTTCCCACATAAGCACCTTACTTTGAGCTAGCATGTGATTTCATACCTCACATAATTTTATTTATTTTTAATTAAAGCATGCATGTCTTCCATTTCCATACCATTTCGGCAAGAATTGCCTAAAAGGAATTGATACTTGGTGGCAACGGTGTTGCCGATCGGTTTGGCTTCATACCGAGGCATACCGTGCCCCATTGCCACCACCCTAACCAATCAGGCTTTGGCCAGCTACCTAATGTATCATCTAATATGTTTAGTTTGGGGTTCTTTTTCACATTTTATGAAAAATTTTGTCCCGAAAAGGTAGAAAAACATATGTCCGTACTCTTTTTGTGTTACTACCTAGAGATAAATCCGAACGGAATCCTTATTTACGCCATTGTAATTAGGGTGAAAATAAATGTCTAACGTACTTTTTCTACACATCTACGCATGATATGCTTTCAAAAACACATCTAGCTAACATACTTTCAAATTTTTTCGATCTAGCTAATATGACCTGTTGGTAGTAGGTTACCAGTCTTGCTTGTGAAAAATTTGCAGTGATTATCCTCTAGGACTAACGACCGTTAACTAGATGATAGACGTTAAAAAAATAAATAAAAAAACTTTAAAAAAAATTTACGTTTTTTTTTTTAAAAATTTTACGTTTTTTTAAAAATTTAAAAAATTTAAATTTTTCGTTTTTTAAAAATTTACGTTTTTTAAAAAAAATTACGTTTTTTTTTAAAAATTTTTAAAAAAAATTAATTTTTTTTTTAAATTTTTATGTTTTTTTTTTAAAAAAACGTAAAAATTTTTTTAAAAGTTTTTTTTTTTTTTTTTTTTTCGGTTAGTTATCTTCTAGTATAACGCGTTAGTCCTAGAGGACTAACTGCGCAAATTTTTGAGGTGGCCTGGATAACACTACCAACAAGTCATATATTTAGATCGAAAAAATTTGAAAGTATGTTAGTAGATGTGTTTTTAAAAGTACATTGCGTAGATGTGTATTTTTAAAAAAGTACGTTGCGTACTTTTAGCTTTCACCCTTGTAATTAAGCGTAGGTAAACAGTTACATCTTGACTTTCGAACACTTTTTCATGTGTCACTAAACGACAACTCTTTTCCCGTCGAAGTTGTATAGTAACTTGAGAACCAAATCAAGTCGAACACTCAACTTGTAATTGTTAGATGGGTTTCGTATGGTTCTCCTCCTTGGGGACCTTACTGTTATATTTTTATTTTATTTTTATGGTGTAATAAATTCATTGCCTTTAAAAAAACACAACTTGGATTACTGCTTACAATATGTTATAGTCAAAAGTTTTTATTTTTTCCTGCAACTTGGATTACTGATTACACTCGTAGTCCCTACGTCTCTGTGCATGTGGTATGCCATTAGTTCAGTATTTTGTCTGTCCACTTGGATCACTTATAACAATGATAGTCCCTACTTTCATTTTCAAAATTTTCATTGTTTGTTCAAACATTCAACGTTTATATATTTTCAAAAATCTTAACAAATTGTGATCGTACGTTGAATGTTATTGTAGATATTTTGTATATTTTTTCTTTATCATCATATCAACTCTCTACCTTCACAATCTACCCTCACCGCACTCGATAAGAACCATAAAATCCCCGTAAAACAACTTAGGGTCACAAAAACCATTTTGCACACTAACTATCCTTTTGTTTTATTCAGAGCGAATATGCATACATACATTTTTTGTTTTTCAAAGGTTTACGTATTCATATGCTAAGAGCTTACGCGGTTTTGCTGCTGACTGCTTGTTTGTCAGTTTGTCGTTAAATGTAGCAAAAAAGGAAACGTTTATCCAATCAGCAGACTTTCTATATATGTTTATGGATAATTATAATTCATTAAATAAAACAAAAAGTTATTGTCGTCATTTTTCAACTTGTTGATAATACAATTAAGCCATTACTGTCAGCTAAGTTCTACGAAGATAATTACTAAGAAGACTAAAATACAGTCATTGGTCCCTGCTTTTTACCAAAATCATCATAGTGGAACAAAACTGGCCTTTTAAATCGCCACGGGTCAAAACATCACATTTAAATGCCAATTAGTCCTTTGACAAGTCGAAAGTCGATTTTGTTTTATAGTCGGTATTTTAGTCCATACACATTTATCTTTGATAACACATTTATATTTTGCCATTTTAATCTTTCATCCTTGTCATCATCTCCCCAAATCATCATTTCTCCAACATTCATCATGGTCATCATCTCCCCTGCTGGTTCTTTGTTGCAATACAGTTTATCACAAAATAGTCAAATACTTTATTTCACAACAATGATGATTATTATATCACCAAACACTTTATTTCACAACAATGATTATATCATCAGTGAAGTCATTGATATAATCATTGTTGTGGATGTAGGGATATATGCAATTCCAGGGATATATATATGAGTAATTTTCAAATGCTTACTTTTATTTTGGTCTTTCTGCAAAGACGAAATCCCCACCATCAGTTTGATCTAATGGTTAGGATAAACTAAAGATTTAATATGGAAAACCAAGTCCATGTTTTTCTTTTTTTCTTTTTCTTTTTATTTCTCTTATTTATTAACATTATTATTTTATTTATTTTTTTATTTTTTATTTTTGGTTTGTGGAACTCACGTTATTATTTTAAAATCATTTTTTTGTTTCAATTCCGTATTTATTTAATTTTTTTAAGTTCACGTTTTTCATTCTTTTTTAATTTTAAATTCACGTTTTTCAAGTTTTGTTTTTTAACTTTTATCATTTTCATTCGTATTCATACGTTTTGCTTCGTGTTCATATGTTTTCGTCCTTTTTTACGTTTTACGTCTGTTTTCATCCGTTTAAGTTTACCCGATTTTCTTACGTTTCGCGTCCGTTTTTACGCGTTTTAGTGCGTTTTCATGCGTTTATATATCGTTTTCATTATGTTTTTAGACGTTTTGTCGTTTTATACATTTTCGTCCGTTTTAGACATTTTCGATCTGTTTTCAGCGATATAGATGCGGTTTACTCGTTCGTCGTTTTTCATCGTTTTCGCCGTTTACGTCGTTTTCAATCGTTTTCAATTGTTTCTTCGTTTTCGTTTGTTTTCTTAGGTTTTCGTCCATTTTCTTACGTTTTCGTTCGTTTTCATATGTTTTCGTCCATTTTTCATCGTTTTCGCGTGTTTTCGCTTTCTCGCGTTTTGATCGTTTTTCGTCGGTTTTCTTCGTTTTAGCCATTTTCATCCATTTTCATAACGTTTTGTCATTTTTTAGGTTTTCATGTATTTTCGTCGTTTTAGACGTTTTGTCAGTATTTTTATGTTTTCATGTATTTTCATCCGTTTTATCGTTTTAGTATGTTTTCATACGTTGTCATCCGTTTTTTACGTTTTCATCCATTTTTAGACGTTTTCGTCAGTTTTCATACGTTTTCATCCGTTGTTATACGTTTTATTCTTTATATCGTTTTGTTCGTTTTCAGCGTTTTATCCGTTTTAACGTTTTCATTGATTTTATACGTTTTTGTCCGTTTTGAGACGTTTTCATTTTGATATTTGTAAGTGACACTTATTTATCTCTTGTGATATAACATTGTAAGGAAGATGAAAAGTATTACATTCTTCATCATGTATGTGTTATCGGTTGTGATACTCAAGTAAGAATGTGATGGTTGTGTTTTTGAAAATATTTAGGAAGATTTTTGTGTTTCATGATATTATGAAATATTAGAAAAGTTGTTCAAGAAAAGAGATGTTATGACACTTTTGTTAGACTTGTGGTGGATTTTTTTATTTAATGGATACATTGTGCATGTTTCGATAGGTTTTATAGTGGGATTTGAAAATATCTATGGTTGAATCAGCAAACTAAATAAGCTATGGTTGAAGATAGCACACATCTTTATAAACAAACTGAGAAAGCTTAAACACTTGTGATATCACAGATGATATCACCTCACTTGTGATATCACACGTGATATCATGTGTGATAACACCGTTGATATCACCTCTGATATCATGTGTGATATTACCGGTGATAGCATGTGTGATATCATAGTTTATATCACTTGTGATATCACCTGTGATATCATGTGTGATATCACATGTATTTGAGCTTACTCAATTTGTTTATAAAGATTTGTGCTTTCTTCAACCATAACTTCTTTAGTTTGTTGATTCAACAATAGATATTTTTAAATTCGCTATAAAAACTATCGAAACATTACCATGTCTCCATTAAATAGAAAAATCCACCACAAGTCTAAAAAAAGTTTCATAACATCTTTTGTTTTCAGTTAAACACCTTTTCTAATATTTCATATTATCATAATACACAAAAATCTTCCTAAATATTTTCAAAAACACAAATAAAAAAATAAACAGAATCATCACAGTAATATAATAAGTGATGTTTATTATCATTTCTTTCATATATACTTGTTAAAATACTAAATTCATCGTATTTTAATATTTCACATTCTTAGTTGAGTATCACACCGATAACACATATATGATGAAGAGTGTAACACTCTTCATCTTTCTTACAATGTTATATCACAAGAAATAAATAAGTCTCATTTAAAAATATCAAAATGAATAAAAAGAAGCAAACTATGAAAATAGAGACTTGACATATTCTCAAAATCAAACAAGTGTTGCATTAAATTAGCATTTTTGAACAAAATAAGAATTCACCTAAAGAGACTTTAATCCTTTTATTTCTACTAAGAGTATAATACATTGATTGCATTAACAAAATATTAAGCTTGTCAATGCGATGAAAAGACAAAAAACTATCTTGTAACTGAAAATTATAAAAATATTAGAAAACACATAGGTGATAATATATAAAAAATATCTGAGCGATAAGAAATATCTCAGGTGATATTAAAGATTAAAAAATATACTTGTTTTCTTATGAAATATCACAAGTGATATTAGACATTAACTTTTTTATAATAAAATATCACAATTGATATTAGACATGTAATATAATAAAGTTTAATTATAAGCATGAAAACATATGAAAATAGACAAAATTATAAATACTACAAAAAACGGGGCCAACGAACAAAAACGATTAAAAGCATATAAAACGTATGAAAGCGGAACTATAAAAAAAAAAGGATGAAATGGACGAAAACGGACAAATGTCTAAAAGCAGTGAGTCTACAAATGGGCGAAAACGTAAAAAGCGGGCGTATATAAACATGAAAACGATGAGAATGTAAGAAAACGAACAAAACGTAAAACGGATGAAAACGTATTAAACGGACGAAATAGACAAAATGTATGAAAACGGACAAAAACGTAAAGAAAACGGGGAAAACGTAAGCGAACGAAAACATAGGAAAACGGACGAAAATGTAAGAGAACGGGAGGCAACGTATGAATCACGGACCCAAACGTAATAAAACGGATGGAAACGTGTAAACGGACGGAACGTATGTAAACGGACGAAAACGTGAAAATGGGCGGCAGAAAGCGGACAAGCGTTAAAAAAAAGCGAGAAGAAAAGGTAAGAAAACATACAAAACGTAAGAAAACAGACAAAAGCGTGTAAACGGGCGAAAATGTAAGAAAACGAAAACGATAGAAACGGACTAAAACGTAAGAAAACGGACGGCGTATGTAAACGGATGAAAATATGAAAACGGACAAAAACGTGAAAACGGACAACGTATGTAACCGCGTAACAAAAAGGACGAAACGTAAGAAAAAGCGAAAACAGAGGCAACGGCCAAAACGTGTAAGCAGGAGACGGAACGTAAGCGTATGAAAACGGAAAACGTATAAAAGCGGAAAAAAGCAGGACGTATGGCATGAAAAATCGCCAACGAAAAAAAAAAAACAAAAACAAAAAAGGTGAAAGTAAAAAATGATTAAAAAATTACAAATGAAGAAAATAAATAAGAAAGATAAAAAGACGAAAAAACATGGACAGGTTTAGACATATTAAATCTTAGGTTATCCCACAATTATATCAAACTAGATGGATGGTGAGGATTTGTCCCTAGTATGCAAGGATTTTTGAGTATGTAATAAAATTCTACCGTATATATATATATATATATATATATATATATATATATATATATATATATATGCAATTCCTTTTTTTTTTATTGTTAGAAATAGTAGTTGTTCACTTGTTCTGTTAGAAAAACGGGTTAATCCGGTTTCTTGACCGGGTCGATTAAAGATCCGGTTACATTGTTTTGTTTGACTTATTCCCTCCCCAACAGAAATCATCAGCTTCCTTCCTCAGCCGCCGCTTCCCGCTGATTCTCCGGGTTTTTTTTTTTTTTTTTTTTTTTATTCGATACTTCATCCAATTGACCAATTCTATTAAATTTACAATTTCGATGAATATTTATTATAGTTTGGATTAATAATGTTACTTTTAATATTTTTAAAGGGATTGATTCGAGAGTGAAATAAGCAGTTTTTTTACTTACAATTGATTATTTGTTTTAGATAAATGAAGTTTACTTGGATTCAAATTAAGCTAGTTGCACTAGGTTGGTTCATTTACGGCTGGATTGACTTTAAGCTAATGCTAATTTTGGGCTACTTTATATAATTGTTTCTGTGAAGTATCACCCGTTTACACGCTCACATGCTTCACTAAGGAGGATGCTGAGGTGTTCTGTTTGGAGCTCATTGCATATTATAACTAATGTGCAGGGCATTTAGAATGACGATCTTGGATCATATTGTTTCCGTATTGTAGATACTGGATAGTTCTTCTATAGAATATACAAGTAGCTAATGTTTGTAGCATATATCCTTGTAGACAACATATAGTATTAGAGCTCATAAACGACTAAGCTCCAAGCCTAACTTGGGTTAACACGCATTTCAGGGAAAGATTCATATATTTTTTGAAGGGCAAAGGAATCTCTAGATTGCAGATAGAGTAGTTAAATTCCAAAGATCACATTTTATGGAATTTTCGCGTTTTCATTGAAATAAACCTTAGAACTCAAATGATTACTCGGTCGATCATTAAGCTTCGCAAACTTCATTCGGTCTTCATTTGTTCAACCTGCTACCATTCAGTTGCTACACTTGAATCTTGTATAAAACCGGATCCACTTGATTTACGCAACCATAAAGATTGGTTAAGCCCAACTGAAGTCGTTAAGATCTTTGAAACATTAAAAGACCCAAAAACCACCCTCAATGTTCTTGATCAGCTCTCGAAGCGTAAAGATTACAAACCCAACGAAGCTCTTTACACATCAGTTATAAATAACTTAGCAAAAGCCAAAAACTTTGATGGGATTGAGCAGGTAATGAAAAGAATCAAACTTGAGAAAAGGTGTAGACTTTCTGACGGGTTTTTCTATAACGTGATCAGGGTTTATGGGCTTGGTGCCGGTAGAATAAACCGAGCTGTTGAGACCCTTTACGATAGTGTTTGGTCAATGCGGGTCAAGATCATGATAGGAACAGCTCAAGGCATCGCCTATCTGCACACTAAAGAGAACCAAATCATATTCCGTGATCTGAAGACTTCTAACATATTGCTCGACCGGGTATGATGATATTATTCGAGTTAAATTCATATAGTACCAACTTATGTTTTAATTGTCCCGATCTATTATTTCAGTAAGTCTGTCATTAAAAAATGATTTGTTCCGATTATGTTTATTTTTTTGGGACTTCAATGCAAAAATCGCAGATTTTGGGTTGGCAAGGCGTGGTCCGATAAATGGTGATACCCATCTTTCTACACAAATAATGGGAACATATGGGCACGCAGCCCCAGAGTACATTGCAACAGGTTCGTACATTCACAGTATAGAACCAGCAATTAATTTCTCAATTATAACTTACTATATTTAGTTATATGTGGTATGTGTAGGTTATTTGAATGGGAAGAATGACATATATTCATTTGGAGTGGTGTTACTGGAAACTCTAACAGGCTTACGGGTTTTTGACAAGACTCGCCCTGAGAACGAGCAAAATCTGGTAGAGTGGATGAGGCCAATGTTACCCAACAAGAAAATGGTCAAGAATATGGTTGACCCGATTCTTGCTCTTGACTACCCACCCCAAGCGGCTTACAAGTGTGCTCAACTTATTTTGAAGTGTACTCAACCGGAACCAAGAGATAGACCATCCATTGAACAAGTGTTGCAGAGCTTAGAACGGCTTAGTAGTGTTAAAACTATCATATGACCAGTTTTTTTTCTTTTTCTTTTTGCTAGATATCTTTTATGAAACCTGATCTTTTGTATTTCACCCGTGCGTTGACTTGGGTTATGTAGCATATAGCAATACTTGTACTATAGACTGAATTTTTTGGTTTACTTTTCGAGTTGATGTCATTGAATAGCAACATACTTTTATATATCTATTACTAAAAATTGTTTCGACTGAAATATTCTCTTTACGATATCACTGGTATCTTGTTTAGAGCTTTTATAGTCATCATCTTGTTCAAGTATTTTTAGTCTCTGTATCTTTTGTGGCGGTAATTAGGTAATATAAACGAGCTGCGCTACATTGTTCTTGAGGTTTTTCTTGTTCTTGAGTTGATATGTGTACGAGTTTGGATCTTTATCAAATCCAGTTTTTTCTCTACTTTGCTAGTTTAGAAGTAGGGATTTTGCTACTTTTAGCAAGATTGAAATTGAACTACTATCATAATTTTCTTCAAACAAAATTAATTTGGACTGATAGCTTTCGCAAATCAGTACACAAATTAACCACTTCCAGATTGACTTGTTTTCTCAGATCCATCCATCTTGCCACCTTTATAAACACCCAATAAATTCGTTGAAATGAAAAATATACAACCAACAAAGACCGCATTCACTTGCTCAAGGTGCAACATAACTCATTGATATAATCATTGTTGTGAAATTCACTGATGATATAATCATTGTTGTGAAATAAAGTGCTTCTTGATATAATCATCATTGTTGTGAAATAAAGTGCTTCTTGATATAATCATCATTGTTGTGAAATGATGACAAGTATGAAAGATTAAGGGCTAAAATATAAATGTGTTATCAAAGTTTAAATATGTATGGACTAAAATACCTACTTCTAAAACAAAAATCAGACTTTGACTTTGTCAAAGGACCAATTTGGCATTTAAAGGCCATGTTTTGGATCTGTGGTGATGAAAAGGCCCAGTTTTGTCCCACTGTGATGCTTTGATACAAGTTTAGGGACCAACGGTGTATTTTAGTCTATTAAGAATATATATGTTCTTAAATGGCAATAATGAAAGAAAAATGATATATATTAGTTTATCCAATAATAGTATTTAGAAATTGATAGGTCTCTTCACCAAGCAAGATAAACAGGTACAAAATGCACACTTAAAATTTAATTTGTTTATAACAACACATACTTAATTGGGAAAATTGCATGAAAAGTCATCATACTTGGCACTTATTGTCATTGTGTGTAGTGACCTATTTTTTTTTATCATTGTGACACAAACTTTTTGGGAGCGTGCTATTGTGTGTATCGGTGACTTTTTTAACTTGTTGTAGCAGGTCATGTTAACGACCGTTAACTTTTTTTATTGCAATTAGTCTTTTTCGCTGCATTTTAACGGCGTATTATATTATTGCAGTTAGTCATTTTCGCTTTTTTACACGTTTTCGTCGCTTTTGCACTTTTTCGTCGTTTTTGCCGCGGTTTTAGTGGATTTTACGTTTTCAATCGCTTTTTCACACGTTTTTACGTTTTCGTTCGTTTTTACATGTTTTTACACGTTTTACACGCTTTCGTCCATTTTACACTTTTAGTCCGTTTCTTCCGTTTCGTCCGTTTTACCGCGTTTTAAATCTGTTTTACATTTTAAGTTTTACACGGTTTTACACATGTTCTTTCGTTTTACACGTTTAGTCCGTTTTTTGCGGTTTCGATCGCTTTTACGTTTTGCTTCGTTTTACATGTTTTTACACGTTTTTACAAGTTTTTACACGTTTTTACACTTTCGTCCGTTTTACACTTTTTAGTCCGTTTTACGTGTTCATCCGTTTTTACACGTTTACTTCGTTTTAGCGGATTTTGCACGTTTTACACGCTTTTCGTGTTCTTCCGCTTTTAACACGTTTTCGTCAGGTTTTACCGCGTTTTTCGTCCGGGTTTTACCGCGTTTTTAGGTCCATTTTACCGCGTTTTCGTCGTTTTACCGCGTTTTGTCCGTTTCTTAGGTTTTACATGCTGTTTTGCGTGTTTTAAGTTTTACAATTAGTTTTACAACGCTTTTACCGCGATGTTCAGTGTTTTGCGTTTTGTCGTTTTTACGTTTTGTGGGGTTTTACGTTTTCGTTTTCTTTGGGGTTTTTTTAAGAACTTCAATGTTCTTCGTTTCGATAAGTTTCCATCTTTCTTCTTTTACAGTTTTTTTGAAGGTTTCGTTTTTCGATTTTGGTTTCATTTTCGTTTTACGTTTTATCGTTTTCGTTCTGTCGTTTTCGTTTGAGTCGTTTTCGCAATGGTTGAACTTTGCGTTTTGGTCATTTTAATTCCCGCTTTTACACGATTTCGTCCGCTTTTACATGTTTTACACGATCAAAACGATGTAAACGAAAAACGGACTAAAACTTGTAAAAAAACGAAAACGAAAAAAAAAAAGAGTAAAACGGACTAAAACGTGTAAAAAACGGCGATGTAAAACGTGTAAAATAAAGAAAAAACGATGTAAAAACGTTTTTTACACCTACGAAAACGCGTGTAAAACGGACGAAACGTAAAACAGCGTACGACGGAAAAACGCGATAAAAAGTGACGCTGAAACGTGAAAACGGACGAAAACGTTAAAAAGGACGAACGTGTAAAACGGAAGAACACCGCGTAAAGCCTTGTAAACGTGTAAAACGGACGAAAACGAAAAGCGTGTAAAACGATCAAAACGTGTAAGCGAACGTGTAAAAACGGATGAACACGTGTAAAACGGGCCAAAACGTGTAAAACGGACGAAAACGTGTAAACGGAAAACGCGTGTAAAACGGAAGAAAACGGACGAACGTGTAAAAAGCGGACGAACGTGTAAAACGGACGAAAAACGTGTAAAAACGGACGGCGTGTAAAAAATGTAAAAACTTGTAAAACGTGTAAAACATGTAAAACGAAACGTGTAAACGGACGAAATTTGTAAAACGGACGAAACCGTGCAAAAACGGACGGAAAAGTGCAAAAACGGACGGCGTGTAAACGGGGAAAATGACTAACTGTTGCAATAATATAATAACGGTCAGAAAACAGGCCGAAAATTTAACGGTGCAATAAAAGTTAACGGTCGTTAACATGACCTGCTACAACAAGTTAAACAAGTCACCGATACACACACAATAGCGGCTCAAAAGTTTGTGTACAAATGATAAAAAAAATAGGTCGCTACACACAATAACAATAAGTGCCAAGTATGATGACTTTTCATGCAATTTTCCCCACTTAATAATTCAAACGAAAGAAACATACAGACATATCTTAAATATAACAACCTAATATGTTTTACTATTAGTAGAGACTTGCATCGGATAATCTTTTAAAAGGTATGGCTATCAGTGGATTTTTTTTCTCGGTCACAAGTCCAAACACATCAGAAAGCTCTAACTCTTCATCTTTAGGCAAATGCCACTCGAAAGAATGCAGGAGTGATGCTAATATATACATCAGCATCTTCTCGCCTAAGAGGATTCCGGGGCATATTCTTCTCCCTGACCCAAATGGTAAAAACTTGAAATTACTTCCAGTGTAATCCCATTTGCTGTTCAAGAACCTCTCAGGCTTGAATTCCAATGGGTTGGGCCAGTTGTTCGGATCCCGATGAATTGCCCAAACATTCATATACAGGATAGTACCCTTTGGAACTGTGTATCCTGCCATCATGCAAGACTCATCTGGGCATCTCTGGATTAGAAGAGGAAGAGGAGGGTGTAGTCTGAAAGTTTCCTTGACAACTGCATCCAAGTATGTCAACTTAGGCAGATCAGACTCTTCGACTATTTTCATACCGATAACCTCTGTTAATTCATCCTGGACCCTTTTCATAACATCTGGATTATGCAAAATTTCTGTCATCACCCATTCTACCATCGTTGATGTCGTGTCTGTTGCTGCAACTACAATGTCCTGCAGTTATAACATTTTTTTTATTTAGTATTAGCACTTTTTGTTGTTGTAGCAAGAACAAGATTAACTAACAGAAATACTTACAACTAAAAGAGCCTTAACATGATCCATGTTAAATGATTTTGGAGAATCCTTGCGGTCTTTTAGCTCTAATAAAATCTGTAGAAAGTCCTTCTTTCCATCTTCCTCAATGACGTCCATTCCCTTTAGTTTGCTGGATGTCTCTTCAATCCTTTCTTTAATAATGGCGTCTAAAATCCTATCAAGATATTCAGACTGCTTCTTCATTTCTCGCTTCATTCCTTGCAGATCAAACCATGATAGCACTGGGAGAAAATCAGAGATGTCTGGCGCTGCTAGTAACGCCATAATCTTGAACTCTACTTCTCGAAACTCGTCTTCAAAACGGCTATAATCCTTCACCTCACTGGATTTGCTACGACCCCATAACATGCTTGTCACTACGTTAACCTCAGTTTTAAATGCAATTTCATTAATATCAACCTTTTTCCCAATCTTATTAAAAACTTGATTTACCGTCTTTCTCACCTCAAGTGTTCTAAAACTCTGACTTGCTGTCAGATTTGTGCTACTTAAGACTTGGCTCACTAAAATCTTTCGCATGTTACGCCAATGTGTATTGTTGTTGGACCATGCAACGTCGACCCCACCATAAGTGACTTCAAGCGCTGTTATGGGAGGAGTGCGGTTAGCAAAAGTGTGGTCTCGGTCACGAGCCACCACCTTTGCTAGGTCTATGGAGTTCACCACAACATGTAGCTTGCGTCCGAGCTGCAGGCTGAAGATTGGGCCATATTTTTTCGCCATCTCCGTAAATATTTCATGCAAGTTAGATCCTAGAAACGGAAGGTACCCGATAACTGGTAAGCCATAAGGGCCGGGTGGCAAGGGATTTTTACCCTTTGTAGTATATGTTAAAATCCACTTGTACCATAGAAGTACTAGTGTTGGAATAGAAAGAGTGAGAATGGTGCGAGCAATCTCGTCTTGTTGGTTGTCAACTTCCCACCACCATGACCAGAAAGTGAGCAAAGTGAGATAGATTTTATATCCAAGTTGTGAAATCATTCTAATCACAAGTGATGCAGAAATGATAAGAAGTGTGTTTCTTATATAGCAGTGAAGGTTAAACTGTGGACCATTAGATGACAAAATTACACTAGAAATTAACACTAGATCGAAAAAATTCATGAGTTCCCGGGACCCCACAGGAACCCTCTAGTTTCGTCCCTGTAGTTACACTACACCAACTAGGACTTTAGCGAGGTAAGACTTCGTCTCCAAAAGTGATGTTCTGTCATCTCTAAAACCTTTGGCGACAACCGGCTGTCACAAAAAGGGTTGTCGCCAAAGGTTTTGGCGGCGACATTTTTTAACTTTTGGCAACGACTTGTGGGGCCCGCAAAATTTTAACCCAAAAGCTTGAACAATGTGAGGCCCGCATCTTTAGCGAAAGGCTTTGTCGCTAAAGCTATTTTCATATTTTATTAGTTTTAAATATTTATTTATTAAATAAATTTTAAAATAATTTTTTAAGTAAAACGGAAACACTTTTGTCGACGACACGGTGGTCGACAAAAGTTGGTTTAAAAAGTGGTTCAATTTGGGTGGGTAACTATTAGCGACGACACGTGTAACCTGTAAGTATTAGGGGTGGAAAGTAAGCCAGCCGAAGCTGACTTGAGACAATGTTTTGAAAGTCTCAAGGCGCGCTAAGGTGCAAAGGGGGCTAAAGAGCCTCGAGGCGAAGCACATACCAAGGCATGGGAGACGCACTAAATGCATTAAGTTTTTTATAACATATGTGATTATTTATATAGCTTAAATAACACAAAATATCATTAAAATTCTTAATACATGACACAAATAACCGTTTTAAAGATTAAAATGGATCAATTATCACTTCTTAAAATGATCAACTCTTTTGCTCGATGACATATATAGAGATTAAAATTCATATAAGACTAAATATGCTTGTGTCCTACGCTTGTAGACTTACATCTAACAAAGCTCACAATTTAACCGAATATATCAAGCAAGCAACGTATTAATATTCAAGGCATAATGACACATTTTCATGATAGTATGTCATAAAGAATATTTAATGAAACAAAGTTATCTGTTAAAAAAAATAACAATCAATAAAATAAACATAAAATTAGTTCAATATTACAAGTCATACAAATACTCACCTATAACGTGACACTTGAAGATAAAATAACCTTATGACGTTATTTACAAATCAATAAAATAAACAATCAACAAAAATCAGTTCAAGATATAAACTTATGACGTAAGAGAGATTACATATTTGTTAAATGATCAGAATTTATAGTTACCCACTTGATTATGTGTTTTAGTTCTTTTCCAAATTAGAGTTATTAGATATAACTTAAAAGGCCATGTATATAACTTATAAGGCCCATGTATATCTTAATATTTATAAACCCCCCCCCCCCAAACTCCGTTACATCTCCTAGGCGCAAAACACCCCAAGGCGCAAAGGCGCAAAAAGCCCCAAGGCTTTGCGCTTTTTGTGGGATTCATGCATGTTGTGAGACTCGATCTAAAAAAATCCCAAAGGCTAGAGCCTCGAGCACCTTAGCGCCTAGGTGCGCCTTAGGGGTGATTTTTGAAACATTGTTGTGGAAAACTAGAAGGGGGGTTGAAGAGTTTTACCGATTAAAATTTCGTTTTAAACTATTTAAATTGACTTATGTCAATCTATTTAATGCGTGTGTTGGATGTTGATAGATAAGTATATAAATAAGTAATACAAAAGATAGAGAGTAAGGAACACAAAACCACGACACGAGTATTTATAGTGGTTCGGCTACAAAGACACCTTCCTTGCTCTACTCCACTCCCCGAGTTCCCCACTCGAGAGTTCGTAAGCACTACACAACAGCTCCTGTCGGCGGAGAAGCCTTCACAACGTCACCTACTCTTTATCGGTACAAGGCTAGACAGGTTCTTCCCACGGTAGAACCAAACCTATCACAATGTATTTACACTTTTTTTTTTTAGGTACAAGGCTAGATCACGAGTTCCATTACAAAGGAGGAACTACTACCCAACACTACACCAATACATAACAACCCCAAAGGAGACACACTCCTTATTACAACATCATAAGGATATCAATATCCTTTAACCCAACCTATCTATCTTGTACATCGATGCACCATATCGAGTATACTCCCTTGGCACCTTTCACTAATGGCTTCGACTTGACTCTTTGGCACCTTTCACTAATGCCTTCGACTTGATTCTTTGGAACCTTTCACTAATGCCTTCGACACGAACCTTCGGCACCTTTCACTAATGACTTTGACACGGACCTTCGACACCTTTCACTAATGCCTTCAACACAACATTTCTAAGGAGGGAGGAAAGAACTATCAACAAGATAACTTCAGTAGTCTTGATGATGACGAAGCTTGGCAACCCATGGACTTGAGCTTGCTCGACTTCAAGAGGTGGTGATCTAGCCTTTAAGAAGAACCTAGAGAAACACAAAAACACAAAACTACATAGAAAGATCCTTTGGATATGAGGTTAGAGAGTTTACAATACTAAGAGAGAGTATGTGTAAAAGCGGTGAGTTGCAAGAGAGAAATGGCTCACTATTTTTAGGTTTTCTCTCTTCCCCGGTTCTCACGGATCCTCCAGAGAGATCCGGCTAGTGCAATCCAAGGATCCGCCATCTGGGTCAGCAAGTCCGGATTTTGAGTTGCAAACCGGGTTATGGGTTATGGGTTATGAACCATGGGTTATACAAGATGCAATGTATCTAGACATTGGATCATGGGTCATGGGTCATGGACCATGGACCATGGATAATACTCAACATGACTTCATGCATGATGTCATGCAATGGTTCATGGGTTATGGATCAAGCTCCATGGGTATGGGTCATGGACTTTGGGTTTTACTCAACTACATTCAATGTATCTAGTCAATGGGTCAAGTACTTAGATTTTTACCCATTACATTACCCATTACAATATAAGTATGCACATTTCCATATTATGTAAACACTAGTTGTTATACATATGTATTTCTATAAAATTTAAACACTATTTCTTGTTTAGTGTTTTATATGAAAATGTAAGTGTGTTAGTAAACTATTGGCTCAAACCATTTACGTATTTTATTTGTTTCGTTAAAATGATTTTACGTTTGTTATCGACAAAACAATAGAAGATCGTAAAATATAAATAAACGTTTTTACAGCTTATTTGTATTAACAATTGCTGCCAGAGCTCGAGCTCGGCTTGTTTATATATAAAGCTCGAGCTCGTTTCGAGCCTCATATTTTGAGCTCGAGCTCGACTCGTGAAAATTTTCAAAAGCTCGAGCTGGGCTCGAGCTCGACTAACTTATATAACATGTTGAATGAAATAAAGCTCGAAAGCTCGTTAACCACACTAGGCTCGAGCTCTTTTATTTTTTTAAGCTCGTATATGAATATATTTTTAGGGCTCGTTTAGACTCGTGAGCTTAATCGATTTTTATATATAAAGCTCGGGCTCGAGCTCGATTAATAAACGAGCCCAAATTTAGGCTCGAACTCGGGCTCAAGCTTGTTTAGACTTGGCTTGTTCGAGCTTTTTACTGATTCGGTCTCGAGCTTTTCACGAGTGACTCGACTCGTTTTCACCCCTATTTGTAAGTGAGTTTGTGTTTCATTGATCGACAATCCCAAAACCGGGGTATACAAATAGGAGGCAAACCCTACAATGACATGGGCTTGGTACAAATACATGGGCTACTACATATACAAAATACATACTACTAACACACCCCCGCAGTTTGAGCGGGAGGACAACGAACACTCAAACTGGAGCGAAATTCTTCAAATAAAACCGAGGGCAATCCCTTGGTGAAAATGTCCTAAACCCGATAGCGAGAAGGCACATGAAGAACTCGACTTGACTGTAGCCCTTTAAATCTCGAACAAAATGAATGTCTATCTCGATATGTTTTGGTCGTTTAATGCTGAATCGGATTCGAGAACATGTAGACAACACTAATATTATCACAGTATACAAGAGTTGCTGAAGATACCGGAGTATGAAGCTCACGAAGAAGGTTCCGCAACCAACATGTTTCAGCAACGGCATTGGCAACCCCACGATATTCTGCCTCAGCACTAGAACGACAAAGTGTCGGTTGGCGCTTAGAGGACCATGAGAGCAAGTTGTTGCCAAGAAATACACAATATCCAGAAGTAGACCTCTGAGTAGTTGGGCAACCAGCCCCATCAACATCAGAATATGCAACCAATGAGGTAGTAGAAGACGAACACAACTGTAACCCGTAGTCCAAAGTACCTCGAATGTAGCGCAAAATCCGTTTGAGCGAAGAGAAATGAGGCTCTCGCGGATCATGCATATGAAGACACACCTGCTGAACAACATAAGATATATCGAGCAGTGAATGTAAGAATCTGAAGTGACCCTGCAAGGCTCTGATATAAGGTGGGATCGGATATCAAACTGCCATCATCGCCCAGTTTGGACTCAGTGTCAACAGGTCCGACTAAATTATCGGCAATGTGAGCACGCTCAAGAATCTCTGAAGCATACTTGCGCTGAGACAAAAACATACCAGAAGTGTCACGTGTAACAGATATGCCCAAAAAATAATGTTGGAATCACTCCTAAACTAGAATTCAAGTGTTAGTCATTAATATGTAATAGTTAGCTTAATTATGGCTTTTATGTTAGTAATCAAGGTTAGGCTCATGTAGAAAGCCCATGAACCTATCCAAAGCCCATAGAAAGATGGCTTGGTGTGTTGCCCTAGTTCCCTCATATAAATAATCTTGTAAACCCTCACTTGAGGGTTGGTTGTTCATTTTATCACATAGTCTACGCATAAACCTTCCTTACTCATTTGTGCATGTGTTAACTTGTTCATCCGATCTATATCTCATCTCTACTTCTTATATTGATGCTTGTGTTACAAATATGGGAACCTAACAGTGGTATCAATCGCCAAATAGTTGGGTGAAAGGTTTTGTTTTTGAAGTTTTATGTTTTACGCGTAAAGCTCTCGGTTTAAAAAACTTTAATACGCATAAAAACTCATCTTTTTTTCACTTTCAAATCTAAGATTCTTGTACTTTCAAGGTTATTAGTTGTTAAAGGTTAAGTTTTTGGCAAAAAGTTTCAAACTTTAAGTGTATTTACTTGTTTTTAAGCTTGATTTCATTCGTGTAGCTTTGGTTCTCTGCGTAAGGTGTACAAAAGTTTTGGATCATCAAGTTTCACACTTTGTGTTATTTTGGTGATATTGAAGCTGTCTCATCACAAAAATCTGGTTTAGAAACACTTTGGGCTGAAATCTCAGTTTTGGAAGATTCTACGCGTAACAAAACCCTAAAGTTACGCGTAAGTTATTCGTGGTTTGATCTTCAGTTTTCTTGGTTTACTTAGTGTTTTGTTGCTTGGATAAGCCTGAAGACACTTCGACTTTGGATATCTTTGACGAGATTAGTGTAAAGGATTTTTTGGGCAAAACCTAGTTTTACGCCTAAGCATAAAGCTTACGGTAAAAAATCTTTAAGCAAAGCATACGCATAAAAGCACGTCTTCGCCCTAAAGAAAACTTACGCATAAGTTTCTTACTGCTAAGTCTTTAGTTTACGCATAACCTAAGGTTTACCTAACCCTACGCGTAAGCTACTCCTACGCGTAAGTATTCTTCTACGGCGTAAGTTTGGTGTTCGCTAAGGTTTTTCTTTGCCTAAGCTTGGTTTCTACGCCTAAGGACTCTTCATCAACAAAGTTTCATTCGACTACAAAGATCCATTTTACAACACAAGTTTCAAGATGTCTCAACCACCATACTCTAACTACTTTCCTCATGTGTATCCTCAACAACAACAACAACAACTCAGTCAACAACAACAACAATTCAATTTACAACAAGTTTATCAACAACAATTTCAACAACAACATTTTCCAAAACAAGGAGCAATTCCAAAACAAATGGTTCAACCACCACCAAGTCTTCAAGTACAACCTTACACAAACTTTACCAATCAACATCCATCCAGGAATACTATGAAGGAACCGTCTTGGTTTGCAAAGATGTGTGAAGCTTTAAGTAGCCAACAATCCATTCATGAGGCTGGATCACTTGATAGACCTCCAATGCTCACTCTCGGAAACTACGATCAATGGGTGATTAGATTCTTTAGGTTTTGTGATCTAAAGAAGCCACATGGAAAGTTCTTAAAGAAGGTTATCATGGAAGGTCCATTTCAAATGCCTGTCATTACAGGAGATCCAAATGCTACTCCACCAAGACGTGATGTCACCAACATTGCAACTCTTTCGACCTCACGCTGCGATGAACTTCTTCATTTTGAAGCCGATGAGCTAGCAATGCAATACATCCTTTTGGGATTACCCAATCCGATCCTTCGAAGAGTTGATGCTCAAAAGGCTTTAAAAACAATGTGAACATATTCATCTTCTCATGGAAGGCACCGAACTCAATCAAGAAGACATGGAATCAAAAATCTACTTGGCTTATGAACACTTCATGATTGAACCTGGGGAGACATTAGAGTCTTATCATCATCGATTTTCAGTCATCATTAATGAATTGGACAAACACAACATAATTATGCCAAGAATTGCAGTCAACACTAAGTTCATGAGTAGTCTTGGTCTGATTGGGAAAAGTATGTCATCTTCATCCGTCAAGCAAAGAATCTTCATCATGCTACATACGGATTGTTGTACGACTATTTGAAGCCTCATAAAAAGAAGTTGACAAAGAAAGGGTTATCCGTGGACAAAATTTACACCTTCACTTCGGATAATCAACAATTAGCTTTGTGGGCTCAAGCTTGTTATCCTCAATTCCATCCTTACAAACGTATTCACAAATTCTCCACAACCCATTGCTCAACCAACTGCAACAATCACACCATATGATCCATCAAAGCAACAATCTCAAGAAACTCAATTGGTTGCATAAAACAACAACAATGATCAAGCACTTTACAGTGAATCCAATGAAGATGCAGAAGCTTTCGATGCATTGCAACAAGGGTTTGTCATGATTGCTAGAGCCTTTGGCCGATACTCTAACAAATTCAACAATCGCATTCGTACCTCATCTAACACAAGGAATCAGGCTGTTGTTAACAATGGACGTGTTGAAGTTCAGAATCGTGGTAATGTTCGTCGGATGGGGTGGTCAAGGGTTAATGCTATGGGAAGGAATAACATGGGTGCTCCACAGAGCTCAAGTGGTTGGGTAATGCTCAGAATGCGATTAATGGTCTTCGTTGCTATAAATGTAATGAGAAGGGACACCTGGCTAATGCATGTCCAAAGCCGAGGACTAGGGGCAGTGCTTATCACAAGGAGGCTTTACTCTTGGCTCTCAAGGACGAAGCTGGTGGAACCCTCACAAACAAAGAATAGAGCTTTATGGCAGATCGCACTCGATGATGATATGGAGGACTTGCAGGCTAATGCAGCAGTTATGTTGATGGCAAACATGCAAGAACTCTACATGAGTGACACAAGCCCGATGTATGACGATGGCTTGTCTCAGTACCGGATCAAACCATATTCATTATTGATATGATATCTCGCCTATATCTCGCATCCGTGAGGATCGACTGTTCAACATAAGTCGTCTACATCTCATTTCGATGATAATCAAATAGATCCTGTAGTTATATTTGACGATCAAGATGACCTTATGGTTCACATTGATAATCAAGTTGACTCCGTGGTTATACTTGAGGATCTGACTAATGATCATGTTGAGACTCACGTTTAACAAGCTGAACTTCCGATGCAGCTCATGATCTTACTTAAAGACCAAGAATCTCACGGAAATATGCAAGGACCTCAATCACAATTACACACTAAAATGCACTTAACCGAGGGATATTGAATGCTTAAAAGGCAACTCAACATTTTTAAAACTCAAGAAAACGTGAACAAGGTTTTGAAGTCGCTTTTGCTAAATCACATCAAAACGAAAAATCACAAGAACGATAGATACGTGATCTAGTCGCATCCAAGAATGCTTTGTTGTCTCAAATAGAACAACTGAAACATGATCATAAACAACAAATTAACGCTCTTACTTTGGAAAATCAAAAAGCCAAGGCTGAGTTGTTAACTTGTCAAAAACAGTTCTCGGAATACAAAAAGCATTCAACGAAACGAATAGATGCATATCTTGAGGAAATTGTCGACATACAAAACAAAATCAAAGAGTTTCGAAATGTTGTTTATCAACATGGTGAATCAATCACAACGATTCAAAAGTTTACTTTCAAACCAAATCCAAATGGATATGGACCGAATCTTGCTGATTATAAACCTAAGTTTTCAAATAGATCATTCAAACCAAATCACAAGTTTCTGAGCAAGAGAACATATAATTGATGATTCCATTATGAGTGTTGTTGAATATAATCGTCAAGAGGAATTAGATCATGAAGACGAGAGTCGATAAAAATTAGAAAATGTTGTTTATAACAAACCATTTAACTATTCAAAAGTTGTCACTTTTGTCGCACAAAAGGATACTTCTAACACACCTTGGGTTATCACACCTATGTCTTCTAATGTTGGTCCCCAACAATTCGCACAAATTAATGGTCCTTTACCTTCACTCAGTGAAGTAAAATCAATACCCGAAAATCGTCAAATTCTTAGATATTTTGACATTTTCATTTCTGACATCAAACTTTTAGAACGTGAGATTGAATTTCATTCTGAAATAAATTTTGAACATTTTCAATGCGCCGGTAGCGAGCACAAAGAGATAATTTTAGAAAAGAATTTTACCCCATGTTCAAAATTTGAAAAATTGTGCATTGTATTGTGAAAGGGAATTTCATAAGGAACTTGGACTGATGAAAATAGTTTTCGAGAAAACAGAAACATCTATTTCAAATACAAAACGTAAAAAGAAAATGTTGCGAAAAGATGTTGATCGACTCTTGGAAGATGTCATCGTCTGATATCCATAATGTTGTGTTATTATATTCTGTTGCATATGCATTTGATTATATCTCTGCTGATTCTGTTGATTCTGTTGCAAATGTTGAGAATACCGATTTTGTGTCACAAATCAAGTCTTTAAAAGTTGAAAATGAACGAGTGACAAATGAGCTTTCAAATGCAAAACGTCTTCAATGGTGTCAAAAAGATTGTCACACTCGTGAACTCGCTTGGCAAAACAAACTTCACCAGTTGCATACCAAAACTCTTGATCCAAAAATTGAGCAACTGGATGATGAAAAAGCGTCTTTGAAGTGTCAAATCTCAAACTATGAACAAGAAATTTCAAAAATTAAAAAGAACCATACTGTCATATCTGATTTACTCAAAAAGACTCGTGCTAAAGCGTCAAAAGATCTTGATGATCATCTTGCCTATACCAAAGATGTTTTAAGACGAGATAGACTCACTCGCAATGAAAATCTTAATTTGTTACACATTATCCATGATCTTAAAGTAGAGGTGGTGAAACTTAAGAAAGATAGGGATAGTAACACAGTAGTAACTGTACCCAAACAGATTCAAAATGACTCTAGAACATCTAATGACAAATCACAAGAAAGTAATGTGCTTCCCTCTTGAAACAGAATAGTTGCCTCTTTTCCCACGCCGCACTTCACGACCTAGGAGCAATACAAGGAAGAACAGGAAGTTTCAACGTAAGAAAAGAACAATAAAGAATGCTGTAGTAGAAGAACACCCTAGGACTTTGAATAAAACTCAAGTTGCACCCACTTTAAATATTGCGTCTGACAAATGTAATGGAAAAAGTGATGTAACGAATTCTGAACCTTTAAGTACTTTTGATGTTAAGTCTGAAGCTTCTTGTGTTATATGTCGTAAAAGGATGCTTTCTGATTGTCATGATAAATGTGTTGCTAAAACTATCTTATCTCGTTACGGATTCTAAGAAACGGAATACCACTAGGCCCACTAAAGCTTCTAAGTGCTTGCTTGGTAAACCCCCTCTTTAGATTCTAAGATAAGCATTGATGTCCCTATAGCTCCATTATCACCTCCAAGGAACGTAATACCACCTAGTGCATTCACTAAGACTAAAGCAAAGACTAGTTGGAGATGGCAGAAATGGTTACACAATACACTTGGATTTAAATGGATACCTAAAATCATTGATATGTGTGTTTCTAATATAAGCTTTTGGAACCCTCTAACTCTTCGGGTTACACATCTAATTCTATTCCATCGTTGTCGTTTGTGTGTATCAGGGTGATACAGATCATCCTATGGGTTGTTGATAGCGGATGTTCCCGGCACATGACAAGCAATCTCAAACTGTTATCAAACTTTATTTCAAAGTTCATTGGCACTGTCGGGTTCGGGAATGATCACTTCGCAACTATCATGGGCTACGGAGATTACATCAATGGCAACATCGAAATTAGCAGGGTTTATTATGTGGAAGGTCTCGGTCACAATCTCTTCTCTGTAGGTCAGTTATGTGATGGAGATTTGGAAGTTGCTTTTGGGAGAAAACTTGTTTCATTCGTGATCTACAAGGAAACGATCTTATGTCTGCACCCGCAACTCAAGTCTATACACAATCTCAATGCAAGACATGACTGCTTCATCTCCCATCTGTCTCTTTCAAAGGCACATCTCAAAATCTTGGCTATGGCAGAATCTCTCACATTTAAACTTTCAAACCATAACCAATCTCGCACGATACAAACTTGTTGAAGGTCTCGAGATTCGGTATTCAAAAGATCACCTATGTTCAAGTGAACAAGGAAAAAGCACGTGCTCATTTTCCTTCAAAGGTGGAACACGACTCTCAATCTTAGTGCTTCATCTTCTTCACAGACGATTAATGGCAAACGCTACATCTTGGTAATTGTAGATGAATACTCCAGATGGACTTGGGTCTACTTTCTTCGAAGCAAAGATCAAGCTCCACAGATGATCATTACCTTTCTCACGAAAATTCAAGTTCAGCTCCGGCACACCGTCCGAAAAATCGAGAGCAGACAAGGAACTGAATTTGTGAATTAAACTCTTCGGGAATATTATGAGAAAGTGGGAATTAAGCATCAAACATCTATTGCCCGTACACCAGAACAAAACGGAGTTGTTGAAAGACGAAACCGTGCGTTAGTGGAAGCTGCCAGAACGATGTTAATCAATGCTAAACTTCCAGATTACTTGTGGGCTGAAGTCGTCTCAACCGCATGCTACACTCAGAATCGCTCAATGATTACAAAAAGCCACAACAAAACACCTTTTGAGCTTATCCACAACCGAAAACCGAATCTCAAACACTTTCATGTATTTGGATCCCTTTGCTAACCGAATAATGATCGTGATGACTTTGGAAAGCTCAAAGCCAAAGCTGACATTGGAGTCTTTATTGGATCTTGTGAGAATTCTAAAGGTTACTGGATCTGGAATCATCGTACAAAGCAAGTTATGGAAACGATTCATGCAAATTTCGATGAGCTTACTTGAAATGAAGCCGAGCATAACACTTGGAACGGTCATAACCGTTTAAACTTCCCTCAAACCCATCATCAGCTGAACCAAGCCCCACTTTCGTCAACAAATGGAAAAGTTGTTTGCTCCTCTGTTTAGTGATGATATTGATGAACGTGCTCCAGGTGTATCCAATGTTTTCGCTGCTCAACTGATCATATTCGATACGATACACGCTACAACAACTCTGTTGAGGAAGCACCACCATTGATTCTACAACAACAGTTGAACAAACCGCATCCAACGGCTGAACCATGATGATGTTCGAACAATGAAGTACCCCTACGTAGATTATGATCCAAATGTTCTTCAACCGTTTGCTAATGAAACTGCGCATCGATGTTGCGGAATCATCTACAAGCCATTTGAATCCTCCCAATCTGCATAATGTATATCAACATCAACCTTCCACACATCGTTGGACGAAAGACCACCCTCTTGAGAACATCATTGGTAACTCGAATCAACCAGTCGTAACTAGACAACGTCTTCACACAGACGGTGAACATTGCATTTATGCACTCACTGTCTGCCAATCTGAACCTAAAAACATTAAAGATGCAATGACCAAAGACAACTGGATTGAATCCATGCAAGAAGAACTCAATCAGTTTAAACGTCTTAAAGTATGGGAATTGGTTGAAAGACCAACAAGGGTCTTCGTCATTGGTCTAAAATGGATCTGGAAAAACAAATTGGATCTTGAAGGAAGTAATCAGAAACAAGTCACGTCGGTGGCTAAGGGTTATAGACAGGAAGAGGGTATTGACTTTGAAGAATCATTCGCTTTGGTTGCTCGTCTTGAGGTCGGATATTTCGGCGTGCGGCTCATATGAACATCACGGTCTTTGAGGGGCGTCAAAACGCTCAATGATGGTAACGAAAAGCGGTCTATGTCGCCAAGGATTTGTTGATCCAGAGTTCCCGAACCATGTCTACAAGCTGAACAAAGCTCTCTATGGACTCAAACAAGCTCCTCGGGCGTGGTATGATAAGTTATCATCCTTTCTCCTTGCCAATAATTTCACTAAAGGTTCGGTCGACCCTACACTTTTCATACAATATCACGGGGCACACATTTTAATCGTTCAAATTTATGTGGATGACATCATTTTCGGGTCAAGTCAACACATTTAAATACTCAAACGCCTTTTCAAAACTCATGAAAAAACATTTTGAAATATCCATGACGGGTGAACTTACGTTCTTTCTAGGACTACAAGTTCATCAATCACCCCGTGGTATTTTTCTAAGTCAGTCCAAATATGCCCTTGAAATTTTAAACAAACATGGAATGACAAGTTGTGATACCCATGCCACACCAATGGCACATACTAAGAAACTGGACGCTGATTTGCATAGGAAATTGGTTGACCCTACCAAATACCGTAGTATCATTGGGTCTCTCATGTATCTAACAGCCAGGACCGATATTGTATTTTCAGTATATCTTTGCTCCGTTATCAGTCAAGACCAATTGAAACCCACCTCTTGAGGCTAAAAGAATCCTCCGATACATCAAGGGAACCATTAATTTGGGGATTTGGTATCCGAAGGATTCTGGTTTTGAACTAATAGCTTTTGAAAGCTGATCCACGAGTTGCTTAGATTCTCGAAAAAGTACTTCAGAGCTCTACAATTTCTTGGTATTCTGGTGTCATGGCAATCGAAGAAGCGGATTGTACATCGATGTCCTCCACGAGCAGAATATGTAGCCATGTCGTCGTGTTGTGCTCAAGTCATTTGGATGAGAACACAACTCAAAGACTATGGTTACGTATTTAACAGAATCCCAATGTCTTTACAATCGAAGTGCTATTGCGATCTCGTGCAACTCTGTTCAACACTCAAAATCAAAGCACATCGATCTCCAATATCATTTCATCAAGAACACGTAGAAAAGGGTAGCTTGAATTATACTTTAGTGGGTTGAATACCAACTGGCAGATCTTCTCACCAAAGCCTTAGCTCCTGCTAGGTTTAATGAGTTGGTCCACCGGATTGGTATGCGGTGTTTGACTCCAGAGGAACTGGATGAACTTTTAAAACACTCTTAAAAACCCGTCAAACACCAAACCGCTTTTGTAAATATTTTCAAAAACAAAATACAAAATGATAAAATCTGATAAAACAACAAAAATATTCTTCTATCTATATTTCTTTTAACATGGCAAGTACAAATCTTTCGTCAACACTTTTATCTTTCTAAATTCAGTATTTTCTCAGTCAAGTGTTGAGGGGGAGAAAGTAAATATTTTTCGGTTTCATAAAACCTTGTACTTGCATGTTACCTCATCCCGGTTGTTTCTTTGATAATGGTGGTCACATTTCTGGTTTACTGACACTCTCCGGACTCAAATTTATAAAATTTCATTATTTCTTAAGTCGAGGGGGAGTGTCGTCAAGTTTCTTTCCATCAATCATACTTTTGGTAACCAAAATGGAAGTTATGGGCGTTGGATGTAAATGGTTAAGGTGGAGGGACTGAAAGTGTCAAATGCTCAAAGTATTTTTTAATAAAACATTTCAATAAACATTTACTTCACCTCATTTATTATTCAACTACCCAAATCCTACGCCTAAAAATCAACTATCAAATCCCTGTTTTTGATCTTCAATTTGTAAGTGGTTTCATAATCTTAACATGCTTACAAACAATGGTTTTTGATTTCATAATCATCCAACGGTTAAATCTTGCGTTTGAGTGATTTTGTGTTCTCGCGTAAGTATGAACACAAAATCCTCATTTGAGTGTTTGTGTTGATAAAAATGCTGTTAAAAGGCTTAAATATTCATACCTTAAACGTTTTTACCAAACAAATCCACCCAGAAACATGATTTGAACGTTTTCAAGATTAGGGTTCTTATGCGTGAATTGGGTATTTTCAATTGTGAGAGTTTTTGGTTAAATAGATGGTTAAGTGATGTTGTTTACATGTTGAATTGATCAAATACATGTTTAAAACTTACCCAGAATCATCAATTGCATGAGAATCAAAATTTAGGGTTTAAGTTCATACGATTTGGGTATTATTGATTCATAGGGTGTTTGATGTTAAAACTTGTTTAGGACATCTCACTAAGCCTCTAAGATATCCCAGAAATGATTTGGTGTTAATCCTATGGTTAGAATAGTTACTCGTAAGATTTGAAACCTAGGGTTTAGTGTTTACGCGTAAACTGTATTCTACGCATAATTGCTTAACTGTGACTTCATGTTTAAAACTGAAAGGGATTGATTGTATGTGTTAATATTGATGTTATGATGAACTTATTTCAGGATTTCTACGCGTGAAAATTCAGAATCAAGGTTGTTAGAACTTCTAAGCATAAGGATCACCTTACGCGTAGCAAGTTATGCGTAAGAGAAATCTTACGCGTAACCTTTACGCGTAAGGCTCTACAAAGGGGACTACGCGTATCCTGTGAAGGATATGCGTAAAACAGAACTTTACGCATAAGGATCACTCTTCGCGTAAGCCTTACGTAAGGTTCCATATACGCTTACGCGTAAGCTTTATGCTTAAGGCCATCTTTTCCTACGCGTAACATTCTTAGCGTAAGTCAAGATCCTACGCATAAGCTTATGCCTACGCGTATAACCACTCCTGTTTACGCATAAGCTTGGAATTTTACGCCTAAGCCTTAGATCAACCAAAATTATGAATTGTTACGCATACATACTTGTAAATAAATAAATCATAACATCATGAAACCAAAATGTCACTAATAAGCTTAAATGTTTAATAAGTTGTGAAAATAAGTGAAAACTTGGACTTTAAAACTCAAAGTTAATCTACTAAGAAACTTTTCACGACGTCTTTGGACTATTGGACTAACACGTGACATTGGACTCTTAAAAATCATTGACATATCACATTCAATAAATAGACAATAAAATCAACTGTTGACTAACATAATGTCTTTCGATATGTTGGTTCTTTTAGCTAAATGTCTTTCAGATCACGATATGGACGTTCAAATGCAAAATGTGGATACACCAAATGTTCTCACTGTTGAAGATATCATCCCTAATGGTTACCCAATGAAGATCGGAAAGAACAACCTCAAAGTTGATTTTGATAGCTTCACCTGTTCTGAGTCTTCGTGTCAGATTGCAGTTAATATTCTGAAGACTCACCCTTACCAGAACATGCTTACAAATTCACTACTGTGCAGGAGATCTACATTCACCAATTCGGCATACAATACATAAGGTCAAAGGTCAAAATGCTTTGTGGCGGTGACGCAACATCAAACAAGTCACCATCACACCAGCAGATTTGAGGGCTATTCTTCTTATTCCTGTCATCGAGCCTACCGAATACAATGCTACTCCAACTGAAGAGGTAGTTCTCCAGTTCATGGTCGACATCGGCTATGATGAAGCTACCGGGGTAATCACAAATCACTCATCTGTTGATCTCAAGAACATTCCCCAGCCATGGAGAACTCTCTACATAATGATTTCCAAATCCGTTTTCGGACGTGATAGTGGTCATGAGCATCCCAAGCTCATGGAACTACAAATATTTTTGGCTATGGTCAACATGAAACACATAGAAGTTGAAGCTCTGATGTGGGAGGACATGATGTCTTACCTTAAAAAGCCCGGCACCAAGATCCCGTATATCAGATATACCAAATTGTTGATCCAAAGAGCTCTAGGGTATAATCCTGATATTCCCTTGACTTGATGACCTCAAACAACACTCGTGTTGTATAAGCCCACTCACTGTAGATTTAAGGACTCAACAACAAAGAAACAAGGTGTAGTGTTGCCAGATCATCTTCTTACCGATGCCATCAAAGAACTTTATTCGTACAACGATATCGGCAGCATTGAAGCTGGCAAAGTAGGTTTCATGGATGAAAAATCTTCGGTACACCTACTAGGAAAACCGGAAGAGGCATCAGGAGAAGTATCATGAGAACGGAAGTAATAGAAGGTATCCGAAGAGGAGTCCATCCCGTAAAAGGAAAGTTCCATTAAAGGAGGCAATCCCTATTCCCAAACCTGAACCGCAACAAAAACCAATAGATGAAGACTCAGGATACTGAACGGACGAAGAGATCATCTACTCGAAACTCCAATGACACTCAAACAGTAGCAAAACCTCAGTCCAAAAGCGATAAAGGTAAAGGTAAAACTCCGATTCTTGAGCGGAAGAAGAGGAGATGTGAAGAACAACGACGAGAGACTACAGGAAAAAGGTGAAGAATCTCAGACTCCAACACGTTGCTCAGAATTCACCGTGAACGAACTCGTGGCCGGAGGGTCAGTGGTGGTGCACTATCTACACCGCTTCCTGACGGTTAATCAACCCGATAAGGTGGTACCACCACCCACGATCAAAACAAAGGCAACCGGAGGACACTATCACCTATGAATTTGAGGAACCGAAAAGGAAGAGACGGAGAAGATTTCGATAAAGATGATGAGGTTGCAGCTAAATAAAAAGATAAAAAGCTCAAGCTCAAGCGGATGAAGAAGCCGGGATTAAGGTGAAGAAATGGCTAAGTCTGGAAAAGATGACGAAGTTGATTATGATGATTTTATTCTAGACAGCCCAACACGTTCCAAGGAACTAACTTCGAGCCACCAGACCACTGAAGTCTCCTCATGTCTCATCATCATCATCAGACTCGTCTTCTCACTCTTCACCTCCACCATCCAAAGGCACAGCCAGATCCACATCCAATTCGTAAAGAAACCAACCAACTCTTGGATATCCCGAGCTAAGACAAAGATTGTCAATGCTGGGCAAGTCGAGAGAAAGACGTGACAAACAAAAGCTGAATCAACTTGCGGCGGATCAATCTTCTACAAGATGAGATAGACAAGATGTCAAGTGAAAAGGAGTATATCCAGAAGTTTATGCAACGTGATGTCCAAGGGGAAATGAACATGATGATTAGGGAATATACTCATAAGTTCCTTCTTGACATTGTTCCTGGAGTGAAAAAAGAGATGTTCACCGAGACAACTATCCGAATCTCATGCAGATAGCCAAGCAAACTATAAGTTCAACACCTCTAACCGTAACAATCAACCCAATCTGTCTATAGTCTTCTCCGATGCTGAATTGGTTTCCAAGTTGGTTAACACAAATGTCAAACGATCGCAACATTTACCTCGATGAAGGTAAACTTTTGACGCAGCCGGAATACCAACTTAAAACAACATGCAGAGTAAAGCTGAAAGGCCTAAGCGTCCGAGACGTGACGATAAGGATAAGGATAAGGATAAGGATCGGAGCCTAAATGCCCAAAAGCTGGTGATTCATCCTCCATGCCACCACCACCCAAAGGACTCCAAGAAAGAAGATCTCCACCAAGTTCTCACTACAGATAAACCTCAGGACTCACGGTTACCACCTCACCAGAGAAAACCGGTGATCACTTAATTACCGTGGTGGCGATGAAGAGATCCCAGAGCCGAAAACAACCCACCTCTCCCACACAACAAGAAACCGTAATCCTCATCTAAGCCAAAGAAGAAGAAGAGGAGAGACGAAGGATGTTCTCTCATGGCTAGATGACGATACAACGAAGAATATGATGGTTTTCTAGACTTTGTGATGCTACTCCCTCATGCCGGAAAGGTCAAGAAATGGTAGAAGGACGTACTATGGAGCATGTGAAGCTGATTCAAGAATTGAGTGAAGAAGATGACTAAGGAGCAAATAGGCAAATTAAGAATGATGCCTTCCAACCGTTTAAAGACATCTCAGAAGTGTGCAATCGAAGTTGAATACCATCTCGAAAACATTGCACGAGCCATGTTGAACAATATCGATTGGCTCCCGATCCGGCTAACATCGACTTCACAAAAAAGACAAAGCTCCATACTACACAGTGGACAAGACCTCTACTACACCTGGCCAACCGGATCAACCCAAGATTCCATTCTGTTATTTCTGCAACAACGACCTAGAATTTCTTCTACGGTAGCGATGTGCTCCAAGAATACGCTACATCACTCACACTTCCTTTCCCGCAGCAATATACTCCAACAGCGCCATCAGGGAAAATGCTACTCACATGTTTGCCGACAAAGTGGAAAAGTATGACCTTGATGCAATATATGGGATTCACCATTGGCTTGAGCCGCCAAGAATCTTCTACAAAAGCTGCCAGGTTCAAACGTCGAAACACGAAGTGTTTAGTGATAAGCGGATCGTTGCTATTAAGCATGTTACTCTCTCGTCAAAGTGGGATTACACTTTACTCAAGAAAATAGTGGTCAAACGTCAAGACGAAGAGGACTATGACTTCTGTGAAGCGGATTTTCAAAGATTGTCTCTTAACGACATTGAAGATATGTATCTCGCAAAGGTATAGGGACGAATGCGAGATTTCTCTACAGAAATCCAATGTGAGTTCATCAAGTCGTTGTTAATCTTCATCAGAAGCATAGTGATCCAGGAACGTGTAGAGGACATTGAGCTTGCCGTGGAATGTATCAGGCCGTGTTAACCTCACTAAACCACAACTCGACCTTCGACATTAACAAACTTCCTGCACCCTCATCAATAAACCATTTGGAGTAGTCTACCGCAGTGAACTACACCAGAAATTGCTTAATGGCTTGAGAGCTTCATAAGTTTGGGGATCATACACTGAAGAACATCAGGGATGGTTTAGCTTATCGGTTAAAGGAGATACATGAAGGCATAGGGTCGAAGAAGAGATGGAATTCGAAGGAGAAAATGGATGTTAAGAGGATCATCACTGCATCGAAGAAAGGTTGTTCGAAGGGACCGTTCGAACGTTGGAGAGTTTCGGTAGGTAGTCGTCCCAACATTTCTCACAGGCTATCAACGTCCGAGCGCATTCCCTGAGTTATTCTGGACTACATTCTCCTGGTAACCCTTGATTTGTTTCATCATTATTACTTGGTTGTGTGGTTTATATTTAAGTATGGCTTGTGCACACATAACAGTGTACAACCCGTACTTGTAATGAAAGGACCATGTGGTACGCTTCAGTGCCACAATCCTTATAAAAGGAGCGAAAGCTTCTTACTTTTGAGTAAAACTTATCAAAACTTTCATTTTTTCAAAGTTTTGCTCAAAAGGACAAGTACTTCCCCTTATGATTTTCAAAACCTCAAAAGTTTATATCACTCGTTGAGGGGGAGTATTTGATTAAAAACTTTGTTCACAAATTATTCTTCGTGGTAATCTTCCTGCAAAACTCGAAATGGACATATTCGATATCAAATTTCATCAAAAATAACATTTATATGCCATTTTTGAGGGGGAAAAAATTATGTGATAAGAAATATGTTGTGAAATGCAAATGAATCATTGTGCTAAAAGACTTAACCAATGAATTGACGAGATCTTAAATGTTAGTAACTCGAAAAGACTTGTCCGGGACGGGTAATAATTTCAAACTAGTTCGCTGGTGATGTAAACGTGTCTCACAAAGGACTTGTTCGAGTAGAATGTACCATTCGAGAAACTCTTGGTAGACATGAACTTTGACGGGTTTGACGACCTTTCAAGGTTTTTCCACACCTTCAAGGTAGTTATTAGAGCTAGTTGTCACCTAAAAGCTGACAATGTAACTCTTTAACTATGCAACATAACCGTGTCTCGTGAGGGATTGTCTATCATGAGTTGATCAATTCAAAAGTGCGCGCTCTTTCTCTCACCGGTAAATTTCAGTCAAAACTCTTAAGCGCGTGTGGAGGGAGTAATTATGCGAATCTTAAAACTCTCAAACAGTGGTATTAAATGCTTTTACTTATAACCACTGTGAGAGATTTTCAATGAAAATGGTTTTATGGCAACATAGGTTAGTCATGGAGTTATAAGGTGACTAAGGTTAGGAATAACATTCCTATGATCCGCCAGCAGGAGGATCTACCCAAGGACACCACCAATAGTTAGAATTAGAAGTCCTTAGGTATGATTATAAAAAGGAGAAAATGAGAATTGGAGAAAAGAAGGAGTTGAAGAATTAAAAAGAAAAGTAAAGAAAGGGTGAAAATAATAGCCCTCAGATTATTCAACTTAGGGGCAGAACAGGGTTCAATTCATATGCTCTTGGTTGTCACTTGATGACACCGTATGAAGATCAAAGTCGTCATGGATCCAGTGACGCATGTACTAAACCTTCTTAGCCACTCAAGTTTCTCTCTCAACGAAGCTTGTTTCATTCTCACAGGGAACCCTACGTAAACTATCGACTTTCTCTTAGAGATTGCTAGTATTGAAGAAGGATACCCTCTCCCTAGTCTCCGCTCGAGAGAAAACCAAAGCTATTGAGTCTAGAGCCACGAGATTCATCAAAAGATCTCTTAGGAACACTTGACTATTCATCGCTTGTCGTTCAACAATAAGAATGCAAGTGATTCATTATCGAGAGTCCTTCATGAGATCTTAGCAATCTTTGAGAACATTTATGAGAGGTTCACAACTGTGATCCTCGGTGATTGAATGGAAACTCCTGCTAGGGTCAACATCAAACAGCCACGGCAGGCAGGTCACCGGTAACTCCCCGTGGATTACGCTTAGTGTGTCTCAAACGGTCTGTGGTGGTGATGCATCGGTGTACCTCATCGACTCATCTGACTGTAGGTGTACTTCGTTACATCGCGTTATCTCACTTGTGGGACTCCAGTTCAGGAACAACCTTTGTGAGAATTAGAGTTGTGCTTTCACACTATGCTGTTAACACTCTCGAAGTTCAAACTTGTAAGCGCTGGATTATTTCTAACCCATGTTTTATGTTTTCTTCTTATGGATGCTTGCGGGTAGAAAAGATCGTGCAGATTCTCCACATGCTCATGCCAACATTATCACTAATTGAAGTTATCTCAAAAGGTATGTTAGGTTCCCATATTAGTAACACAAGCATCAATATAAGAAATAGAGAAGAGAGTGATCGGATGAACACAATACAAACACACGACTAAGTAATGGAGAAATGTTATGCGTATAGTGAATGAGTAAAGGGAACAACCAACCTTCAATAGAAGGTTTACAAGAGGTATTTATAGGGCAAGGAGCTAGGGCAACACATCTAGACTCCTTCCCTTCTTATGGGCTTGGGCTAAGGCTTATGGGCCTTCTACATAAGCCTTAGCAATAACAAACATAAAGGCCATATTAAGCTAACTATTACATATGAATCACTAACACTTGAATTAATGTTTAGGAGGGATTACAACAATCTCTCCCTAAGTGTTGGTGATGAATGAAAGAGTGATAAACGATTTAGGTGCTGATGTAATAGTAGCTTTGACGTCTTCTGACATTCTTCTTTCTTTTGAGAAGAGGTGTCTTGATTCGAACAATCTCCCCAGTGTAGAGAAATTGTTTCCTTTGGACATTTCAGCTTTGACGTCATCATTTTCTTTGTTCTTTGGTCTTTGTTCTTTGTGATGGTAGTGATAATATGTTGTTGTTGGATGTCAGTGCTGCCGTCCGCTCCAGTGTCTCCACGCCTTTCTTCAACATGCTCACACGCTCTTGACGTTGGATTTCATGCTGATGAAGTTCTCTTAGTCTTTAAACTTTGTAGATTCTTTGACTTGACGAAAAATCATTCTGACTTTGTGTTACCTTTTGAGAGAACTTCCATTAGTGATGTTGTTGGTATGAGCATGTGAAGAATCGCACGATCACCGCTCGAGAGCTTCCATAAGAAGAAACATAAGAAAGGTTAGTAATAAGCGGATTCCGGCACTTACAAGTTTGAACTTCGAGAGTGTTAACACCATAGTGTGAAAACACAACTCTAATTCTTACAAAAGGCCGTTCCTGAACTGGAGTCCCACAAGTGAGATAGCACGATGTACCGAAGCATCTACAGTTCAATGAGTCGCTGAGGTACACCAGAGCATCACCTCACGCATAGGACCGTTTGAGACACACAAAGCGTAATCCACGGGGAGTTACCGAAGTGACCTGCGTCAGTGGCTTTGATGTTGACCTCTGGCAGAGTTTCCATTCAATCACTGAGGATCACAATTCTGAACCTCTCATAAATGTTCTCGAAAGATTGCTAAGATCTGTGAAGGACTCGATAATGAATCACTTGTGTTCTTATTGTTGAACGACAAGCGATGAATAGTCAAGTGTTCCTAAGAGATCTTTTGATGAATCTCGTGGCTCTAGACTCAATAGTGCGCTTTGATTTTCCTGAGCGGGGACTAGGGAGAGGGTCTCCTTCTTCAATACCAGCTATCTCTAAGAGAAAGCCGATAGTTTACGTAGGGTTCCCTATGAGAATGAAACAAGTTTTTGTTGAGAAAAACTTGAGTGGCAAAGAAGGTTTAGTGCATGCGTCACTGGGTCCATGACGACTTTAATCTTCAATACCGGTGTCATCAAGTGACAACCATTAGCATATGAGTTGAACTCGTTGTGCCCTAAGTTGAATAATCTGGAGGGCTATTTCTTTTCACCCTTTTCTTTGCTTTTCTTTTTGATTCTTCAACTCCTTCTTTCTCCGATTCTCATTTTCTCCTTTTTATAATCATACCTAAGGACTTCTAATTCTAACTATTGGTGGTGTCCTTGGGTAGATCCCTCCGGCTCTGGCAGATCATAGGACGGTTATTCCTAACCTTAATCACCTTATAACTCCATTGCCATAAAACCATTTTCATGAAAATCTCTCAAAGTGGTTATGAATAAGAAACATTTTAATACCACTTTTGAGAGTTTAAGATTTTGCAGAAATACTCCCCCTCCACACATGCTTAAGTTTTTTGACAGAAATTTGCAAGGTGATAGAAGAGCGCGCACTTTTTGAGTTGATCAACTCAAGATAGATAATTCCTTGCGAGACACGATTACGTTGCATAGTTAAAGAGATACATTGTCAGCTTTTTGGTGAAAACTAGCTCTAATAACTACCTTGAAGATGTGGACAACCCCGAAAGGTTGTCAAACCCGTCAAAGTTCATGTCTATCAAGAGCTTCTCAAATAGGTACAATTTACTTGGATAAGTCGTAGAAGACAAATCTTTTCAATGTATGACTGTTCAGTTTCCGTCAATTCGTGGGTTGAAGTCTTTTCACACGAGAATTCAATAGCAAAACACAACATATTTCTTATCACATAATTTTTCTCCCCCTCAAAAATGGCATATAAATGTTATTTTTGAAGAAATTTTGATATCGTATATGTCCATTTCGAGTTTTGCGGGAAGATTACCACAAAGAACAATTTGTGAACAAAGTTTTTAATCAAATACTCCCCCTCAACAAGTGATATAAACTTTTGAGGTTTTGAAAAATCATAAGGGGAAGTACTTATTCTTTTGAGCAAAACCTTTGAAAAGTGAAAGATTTGGTAAGTTTTACTCAAAAGTAAGAAGCTTTCGCTCCTTTTATAAGGATTGTGGCACTTCAAGCGCACCACGGGTCCTTTCATTAGAAGTACGGGTTGTACACTGTTATGTGTGCACAAGCCATAGTCATTAAATGATCACACATCCAAATCAATATAGAAAATGTAATGTTTTAAGGGTACCCGGTAGTCCATCAATCTTTCCAGAATGCAACATGGGCTTGATAGCCCGTGAGAGTAATCCTAGGACGACCACCTACGGCTCTCCGTGAGTTCACGGTCCCTTCGTACAACCTTTCATCGATCCGAGTGATGATCCTCTTAACATCCCGCCTTTCCTGAGAATTCCATCGCTTTGGAGACCCAATGCCTTCATGAATCGCCTTCAACCTATAAGCCAAGCCGTCCCTGACCTTCTTCAGTGTGTGATCCCTAAACTTATGAAGATCTCTACACGCCATCAAGTTATTGCGTTGTAGTTCACTACGGTAACTACTCGAATGGTTTGTACGGCAGATTGTATTGTGGAAGCTGGTTGATGTCAGGAAGTTCTAGCCGAGGTGCGGTGAGGTTGACACGAGTCCGATAGGATTCAACAGCAAGTTGTAAATCTTCTACGTTCCTGGATCACTATGCTTCGATGAAGATGAGCAAGGACTTGATGTATTCACGCGTTGAATTTCACGAGAATGTCTCATTCTTCCCTGTACCTTGGCAAGATACTGATCTTCAATGTCGTTGAGACAAGTTTTGAAAGTCCGCTTCACGAATTCATAGTCCCTTTCGTTGCCTTTTTGACCACGATAGTCTTGAGGAAGGTGTAATCCCATTTAGATGAAAGAGTGACATGCTTAACAGCAACGATCCCTTTATCACTGTACACTTTATGTTGAGACTTTCGGTGGCGCCTTTTGTAGTAGATTCGTCGGCGTTCGGCCCGATGGTGAATCATTACACGATACATCAATGTCATACCGTTCCCGACGTTGGAAAACATGTGGGTAGCCTTTTTTTGATGGCTATGCGGTTGGTATATGGCTTTGCGAAGTGTAAGTGATAATTTCTTGAACCATCGTTACCGTGTAGAAGAAATTCCAAATCATTGTTGAAGAAGTAGCGGAATGGAATCTTAGGTTGATCTGGTTGGCCAATCGCTGGTAGAGGTTTAGACCAATCGGTGTAGTATGGAGCCTTGTCTCTTCTGGTGAAGTCGATGTTTGCTTCAGGGTTGAGCCAATCAATGTTTGTAGACATGGCTCGTGCTATCAAGGTGACATTCAACTTCAATAGCACTTTCCGAGCATCTCTTTGAGTAGTTGAAAGGCTTCATTCTTGATTCGTTCAACTCGATTTCGTCATCTTCTTCACATGGAACTTTTCTTGCAGTAACTTAGCATGCTCCAACGCACGACCTCACCATATCTCTGATCATCAGTTAGAGCGGGGGTAGCATCAACAAGTGCTGGAGAACCATTATACTCAGTGTCGCTTGCTTCAGCCATGAGACTACATCGCCTTAGGCGTCTTCTTCTTTTTCTTTGGCCTTGATGAGGATGATGGTTTCTTTGTTGAAGCGGAGAGGTGGGTTGTTGTTGGGGCTCAGGGACTTCCTCATCGTCACCACCAGTATACCTAAAGTGATCACCGGTTTCTCTGTTAGTGGTAACTCAGAGTCCCGAGGTTTGTCACGGCGTAGAGGAGATCGTCTTGTTGAGTCCTTAGGGGTGGTGGTGGCTTGCAGGAGGTTCTCCGACTTCTTTGGACGCTTAGGCTCGTATCTTTATCCTTATCCTTATCTTCATCGCTCTCTTGGACGTTTAGGCCTTTGAGCTTCTTCTCTGCATGCTGATTTGAGTTGGTATTCCATCAATGCATCAAACAATTTACCTTCGTAAGAAGTAAATGTTGCGTATCATTTAGACATTTGAGTTACCAACCTGAAACCAATTCAGCATCGGAGACAACTATAGGATCATTTGGTTGATTTTTTCATGGGTGTTGATCTATTAGTGTGCTTGGCCAAATGCATCAGATTCGGATAGAGTTGTTATGTGAACATTTCTCTTGTCACTCCGAGAATGGTGTCGAAGGAATTTGTGAGTGTATCCTTTGATCATCTCGTTCATTTCCTCTTGAAGATCACATTGCATGAACTTCTGGAAGTACTCCCTTTCATTAGACATCTTGTCTTTCTCGTCATGAAGATGTTTGATGTTGTCAGCGAGTATATCTAACTTTTTATTGGTCACATCTTTCTTCCCGACCGCTTGACAAATTTTAACAATCCTTGTCTTTGCCAGATATCCAAGATTCCGCTTGCTTCTTCACAGATTTGGATGTGGATCCGGTTGTTCTTCCGATGGTGGAGGTGAAGAGTGAGAAGATCGAATCTAATGATGAAGAGACATGAGGAGATCCGTGGTCCTTAGAGGTTCGAAGTTTCTCCTTTCCTTAGGCAATTGGATTGAGAAGAAAATCATCATAATTCACTTCGTCATCTTGTCTAGATTTAGCCTTTTCTTCAGCCTGAATCCGGGCCTCTTCCTCTGCTTTGGCTTGAGCTGCAGCCTCTCCATCACCTTTTTCTTTCTCAGACTTTTCCTTTTCAGGTTCCTTAAAGTCATAATCAATAGAATCCTCCAGGCGCGTTTGTTGTTGCTCAAGAGTGGTGGCACCAGCTCCCTTATCGGGTTGATTAACCGCATCAGGAATTGGTGTAGATTGGACAACACCACTTGACCCTCCGGGATACGCTATTTTTGCTGCCGAACTCTTTTGCAACGTGTTGGAGTCTTATGATTTTGAACTTCTTTCTGTAGTCAGTATCCAGTGGCTCTTCATCCAGCTTTCTTCTTCATGCTCAAGCTGAGTTTTCCCTTTGCCTTGGTCGCCTTTTGACCGGGATGTTTAGCTACCGTTGGAGTGACATCGTTGCTTGCCAGTAGAGTGACTTCTTCGTCTGTCCGTTTCCTTAGAGCTTTCATCCACTAGCTTTCTTTGCGGTTCAGACTTGGGAATGGGAATAGGAACAACTTCCTTAGAGGGAACTGTCCTTTTGAGTGGAGGTTTCCTCTGAGGGAACTTTCTTTGACTCTCAGTGCTTGTAACACTTCCTGCAAGCCTCTTCTGGTTTTCCTTGTAGGTGTACCAGCGGACTTTTCATTGAGAAATCCTACTTTGCCTTCTTCAATCAAGCTACGGATATCGCTTTGTGTAATACAGCTTGTTTGATATCATCAGTTATAAGGTGATCTGGTAGCACTGCACCTTGTTTCTATGTTGTATAGTCCTTAAATCTGATAGAGAGTGTGGGCTCATACAACATGGAGTGTTGTTTGGGGTCATCGAGTCTCAAGGGAATATCAGGATTATACCCTAGAGCTCGTTGGATCAACAGTTTGGTATATCTAACATACGGGATTTTGGTGCCAAGCTTTTTAAGGAAAGTCATCATATCGTCCCATATCAGAGCTTCAACTTCTATGGGGGTGATTGGGATTGCGATTTCAAGCAGATTATCTGCTTATTGCGTTTTAAAAACGCTAATAATCCATAATGAGTGTTTGGGTAAAATGAGACAAGAAGTGATTTTTTGCGTTTTCAAGAGGTCAAAATGACGTTTTGGAAAAGCAACTCCCTCCTTACTGCCAGAAAACGTGATTTTGGTTTAGGGTCAAAATTACCATGATACCCATAAATATCACCTACAAACATTTACTTCTTGTGCTTCATGAGTAATATTATTTGCAGACGTACTACTCCTCTGTTTATAACTTCATGCCTTCCTCTCCAGTTATGCATACGATTGTCACTTGAGGAATCCTGCTGTTGTGCTGCGAGACAGCCATTAGACAAAGAAGAAGGAAAGAGAAAAAGGTTTAATGACAGCGGCTAGCAAATGTGAAACGCTGCCCTAGTTACTTTTATGTGACAAGTTCTGCTTTCATAAAGCCCAAATGCTTCTATGATGAATTTTTAAATGGCCCAATGGAAAGAAAAAACTATAACGAATGCAAATACTTTTTTATTTTGAGTGCATAAAATTAACAATTAATCAACCATGCTTATTTGATAATAAATCAACATGTAAATAATATTGTTGTGCCTTAAAAATAATTTACAGATTGTTAATATTATATACATTAAAATATATAGAATGTCTTTTTTGGTCATTTTACATTATATGTCATCAAATAATCAGATTTGTCAAACACTAAAAAACTGATTATCTGATTATTGCGATATCAAACAGCATAATCAAATACAAACACTATTTTTCAAAACCACGTTTTGTAACTGCTGATTATTTGATTATCCGTTTTCAAAACTCATAATCTATTTTCAATAAGCTACCCCAAACACCCCCTATGTCTTTCTTGTTGACCAAAGCCCAAAATATTTGTAGTTCCATGAGCTTGGGATGCTCTTAACCACTATCACGTCCAGAAACAGATTTGGTGATCATAATATAGAGGGTTCTCCATGGTTGGGGAATGTTCTTGAGATCGACATATGAATGCTTTGTAATTACCCCGATAGCTTCGTCATAGCCAATATCAATCATGAACTGGAGAACTACCTCTTCAGTAGGAGTGGCATTGTATTCAGTAGGTTCAATGACCGGAATGAGAAGAATAACCCTCAAATCTGCTGGTGTGATGGTAACTTGTTTGTCATTGAGCGTCACCGTCACAACGTTTTGACCTTTGATCTTCCGCATTGTATGCCAGAATTGGTGTATGTAGACCTCCGGTACAGAAGCAGAATTGGTGAGCATGTTCTGATAGGGGTGAGTCCTCAGAATATCCACTACAATCTCACATGAAGATTCTGAGCAGAAGATGTTAGGAATTAGAAAATTCCATAGTGAAGAGTCGGTCACCCCTAATATTATCTAGCATAAGTTACCTCGTAGACATATCGTTAGTCACGTTATTTAGTAGTTTATTTATTAGTTTGTAGCGTAGTATAGCTTTAGTGCACCGTGGAGGAAGGACGGTCTTTACCCACTATATACCGATCCACGTGGATAGGAGGTCGTATTTCATGTAACTATAAATACCCCTTCCATCCATGGAAGGGGTGGTGCTTTCAATCTAATATTCCATACTTTGTGTAAACCTCTAGCAAGAACACCCTCTCTCTCTACTAACTCTCTAACTATGGCAAACATGTATTTTGATCATCCAAGACCACCCGAATCATCAACACAATAATATTTGGATCCTAACAATTGGTATCAGATCCAAGGGTTATTGTGTTGTGTCGATTTATGGTGGTTATTGATTCATGGTTTAAGCTGTTTTGGTATTTTTTCTTGTCCGAAATTATTTTTTATGCTTGTGGGTAACAGTGTTTGTTTAACATGTTTTTGTGTCTTTTATGGTCTGAAAAGTTATTGCTTTTTCAAGCTTGTTATATCAGTTTGTTTCAATATTGTGTCCACATGGTCATACAATAATATTTCAGTGATGTCTAAGTGGTCGTTCGGTCATATTTGCAGATCAAACATGGGTCAAAATGGTATTTTTATGACAGTTTCGGGTTTACTATGAAGATGGTCGGAAAAATTGGTCGGAAAACTCATCGGAAATAGTCAATAATCTTCATAGCGACTTGTCACTATTTGTCCAGATCCATTGTTTCTAGGTAGCGACTTGTGATTATTTCTCTATAGCGAGTTGAGTTAACCTGTGTAGCGACTTGTCTTTACAAGTCATAGCTACTTATCAACACCATGTAGCAACTTGATGTGTTGATGATGTAGCGACTTGTGATAGAATAATATTAGCGACTTAACTCTTAATTACTGTAGCGACTTATATTTATAAGTTAGCGAGTTGTGCTTTGAAAGAAAGGTAGCGACTTGATACTGAAAATGACCTAGCGACTTATATTGATAAGTTAGCGACTTGTGTCTAAATCTAAAATAGCAACTTGACTCATGTTTGTAGCGACTTATCGGTTTTGGGTAGCGACTTAGCAAGCAACTTGACAGAAAATGAAATGAAGGAAGAAGAGTTTTGACCAATACCATACACCACAACTAGACTCACGACCTCAGGCTGTTATACCAAACCTTCATCAGTCCATAAATTTAATCCATCTCCAAGACTCGATTCAATCATAACTCATAACAAGTTCCATAAACATGAAATGTAATTGATCTCAGTTCTAAGTCGTGTGACATACAAGATATCATGACTCAAAGGTCCTTACACACGAATTAATAACATCATTGATCTATTTCTCTCTGAAAAAGGAAAAACAACAATCGGCCTCGGTGTCATAACTCGTGTTCTTCAAATGAATTATCAAGACTATCATGAGTCCTTAACACGAAATATTCGTATCATCATAGATCTATCTGGTTTGATAATTTTCGAATGTAAAGAAATGATGTCAACAACATTATTGAATCATATCTTTTATTCATTAAATGAACAATTTATCAATACAAACTCTGTATGAATATCCGAACACATAAGTTAAGAAAACTAACATTTGTGTTAGTTTCTTTGATTCATCTAGCATAAAGTCAACAAGTCATGAAGTAACCTACCCGTGTTCAACTTGGATTCGGTCTCTATGCCCTGTCCATCATCAAGCCATCCCTATGGCTGTTACAAGTTGCTCAAGCCAACCCTGTGGCTAGCTAAAAATGAGATGGGGGGGACGATGGTTAGAGGCGCTGTTTAGGGTTTGTGGATTTGAGTAAGGATAGTGATGCTACGTTTTTTGGAGATGGGGGCGTATAGTTTAGTGATTAGTGGCTTGCAAGGTCTTGGCTAGTGGTTTATATAACCCCGGATGTTTATGGTTTTCTTAACCTGCTTCACGTATGGACGGGCCATGGTTATGTTGGGCCTAAGCTTGGATTTGTAGATAATTGGATCTCAATCTCTAATGGGCCGAATCATGTTGGTACTTAATATCCAGTTATATGGTGTGTCTTCATGGGTCAATCGTGTTAATGATTTCACGTATGGGATGCTAACATGAATTTTTGTGCTATCCGAAATTGTGGCATCTCAATTATTTTGGTGACATATGAGTTGATACTTCTCTATAAAGTGTGATACTTTGGTCTAAATTGTTCAACGGAAGTTACTTAGTCATAATTTGTACCATTACTTGTTCCATAACGTGTTCGAAGCTCTTGTGATGACTCACGGATACCTTGAAATAACTCTTGAGTTGTTGATCCTAAATATTGCCAATGTTGGGTTGAATATCAGATTATCAATGTGATTTTATGCATTGTGTCATAACCGGCGTTCTCATTGGTTAATACTGAGTGGTACAACCGTGCTCGTTCAAAGTCATAATGCAATTTGGACCAGATGTGGGGCTATGAATTTGTGCTAAAGTTGTATCATCATGGGATGCAAGTTGAGATTTGATTGTTGATGATATCTGATAATGTGAGTTGTTGTGTGATGAGTATTGATGATGAGAGGTGATATTTTATGTGATTTAACTGGAGAAATGAGATTTGATGATAAGATTCGATGGGTTATGAGGATTGATACTTTGGTTCTTTTTTCATTCTCACGAAGGACATGACGTCACGGCTTGTATTAATATTTGAACAAGGTTGACTATGGGGTTGTTTGGACGGTATTTCTAATTTGGGTTTGAAATGAGGTTTTCCGGGCGCGTTTACTTATTTCGTCTTCTTTCCTTCTACCCTTCCGCGAAGATGACTTGTTTGGGCATTCATAGAGTGTGATAAAGACTTGGATATTTAGTTACGTTTGTGATTCTTTCTCGCTTAACCTACAACGTAGCTATCTCCGATTGTCTCACGCAGCTTGAGAATATGTCAAGAGGTTTTGTACATTGGGTACACCGCTTCTTCTTCACAAGGATTAGAACAAGTTTAAGTAACAAATACTGGGAACTCTACTTCATGATCAAGTTTGACATATCGGATTTATTTCACCAAGTGTCACAAAAAGAATCCGCACGTGTGTGAATGATGTGTTTACCAAAGTGTTGATTGATGGTTGATGATGTTGATATTAAAACCGTTGATGAACCACTACATGTTCCCCTAAAACAGATATTCACTGAAACCAAAGTTGTCATAACACATTTAAGCTGACATTGTTTACTGGGTTTGTCTTGATTTGTAAAATCCCGCGAAAGAATCTATTTCTCGGTTTAAATCATAGACTTGTAAAATCCCGTGACAATGGAAACATCCTGGTAATAGTAAAGTGCATTTCCGGGTCTATCTTACGGTTTATTCTTGGTTTTGTAAAATCCCGCTGAAAAGAAACTATTTCTGCTTTAAACCATAGAAATGTAAAACTGTATTGATGGAACCATCTTGTAGAAAGGAAAGTGTATTTCGATCTTATTATTTGATGCTGGTGCTACATTTTTCTGCTTCAAGAAGGATAAACGTACTTAATGAATTGATGTGTGTTTGGATATTTTTTATGGCAGTATGGTTATTACAAGGTTTTACGAGGTTATGTGCTTTTACCATGGTCGGGATAAAACCATTATCAAAGTTCATTTAAATGTCAAACAAGGCTAGAATTGAGCGCTCGTAAGATGTGACAACGGCAAGTAATTCAAGATATTTATTTGAGATTGAAGTGAATTATCACGGGCGAAAGTGTACTTAGTATCCTAAGGTATCGGGATGGTTGGATGAAGATTCTTCAAGATCCTTGTTCAAGCTTATTATCAAAAACTAAGACTTGGAAATCTAGTTATTGTTGGGTGACTTTTTCCTTTTCTTTTACCACTTAGGGGAATTGGGCTCTTATCATCTCAAAATAACTATCACTTAAAGGAGTTACGCTAGTGCCTCGTCACATTCAATTGTGGATTTTCAAGAGGTAATGTACGCCTTATACTTGATGGTTGGTTGGTTGAAGAGTATAGAGTACATAGAGAGTACTTAGAGATGCTAATGGAAATCGACACCGCTCTTTGTTACATATTTGCAAGTATAAGTCACGAAGTTCGATAGTTTACTTCGTGGTCAAATTCATCATATTGGGTTTTCCATCACTGTCACACAAAGAGCCTAACAATGATAATGTTGATTACATGTTTTGCCAAGAGATGATGAAAAGAGAGAGATTATGACGTATGAACACACAGCCATGCCTCGTTTCTCCAAAGAAAAGAAATGTGTACGCTTTGCATGCGATTATCTTCTAAAGAAGAGAAATCTTCTATGACAAAAGATTATCTTCTAAAGAAGAGAAATCTTTATGACGTATGAACACAATAGCTCATGCCTCGCTCTCCAAAGAAAGAAATGTGTACGTTTGCCAGTTGAGCTATCTTCTAAGAAGAGAAATCTCTTATGACGATGAACACATCGTTCATGCCTCGTACTCTAAAGAAAAAGAAAGGTGTAATGCCAAGGCGCATTATCTTCCTCAAGAAGAGAAATCTTCTTATGACGATGAACACAAAGTCATACCTCGACGCAAAGAAAAGAAAGGTGTATGTGCAGCTGCGCTTTTATCTCTGAAGAAGAGAAATCTTCTTATTATGACCATTCTCATCAACATGCTTCATGCTTTTTCCATGCGCCTTTAATTATCAAGTGAACCGGGCTACCATTGATTGTTTTCTCATTCCACGTGCTCGATTATAATGAAGATGGCGACATCATGTGCTTATTTTGCGGGAGAGAAGTGTGAATAGAACATTTGGATGATTTTCACTTATTTAGTCAAGAATGGCATATCCGTATGCAATTCTTGAGGGGGAGAAGAAGTGTGAAATTTTTGCATTGTTGATTGATATTTGAGATTATAAATGGTCATACGGCTCTAAACTCATGTAAGAACCGAGGTTCTTCTTATCGGGTCATCTTCACATGGAGTTTTTTCTTCTAAGAGCCGTTGGGACATCTTCACTGTGATTGATGAGTTTATCGACAAAGTGCTTCCGGTTAATGCTTCACGTATACATCAACATGATGATTCCAAAAAATACCTCGTTTCTTGTTTGATGTGATTGGTAGTTTAGTGTTACCATCTTGTGTGTTCGCTATGGCCTGATTTGATTTCCTTGATGAACATCTTTCTCGTTTTGTTTGATTGGGAGGGATTTTAGTTAAAGGAATTTGCAAGATGTAAGTTAATTGGGATGCTTTTGGTGGATGCTTTTGGTGTGAGTTGAAGATGTTAATATCTATTCCCAACCTGACAATCTTGAAGAAGGTCGAGTCTATCCGTTTCTACATTTTCGCTACATGTCAAGACTAAAGACGAAGTTGCATTTGATTATCTAAAGACTTCTTCTTATTCGGCATTTAAAAGATTGTCGTTTAGGGAGAGCACTAATTCGGGAGAGTGAAATGTTGAATTTAATCCCCAATTAGACTTGCTCAATGATTTCTTAGCTAGTTGATTCTCACAGATACATCCGAGTTCAAGTGTTCTTCTCTAAAGATTTCAAGTATTTGGCTTGATAAGATGTTGTCGATTCGGTGTCAAAACCAAAGAAGGGGAAGGAGACTCACATCTAAACACAAAGCGCGAGTAAACTTGATGAGCTTAATACTTTTAAGTAATTGAAGATATCCCGGGAAGACAAATGTTATTACCGCAGAGAAACTCAAGGTTTGACTCATGGCCAGTAAACTTGATGAACTTAACTCTTCTAAGTGATTGAAGATATCCCGGGAAAACAAATGTCATGACCGCAGAGAAACTCAAGGTTTAACTCATCAAAGCGTTTAGTGTTCTTATTCCAACGTCGTGGGGGAAGTGATGTAAATGAAAGTTCTCAAGATAAAAGAGGTACATGGTGTATGTGATCTCGATGTTATCGCAATCATCGTGGAGAGAGAATTGTGTACATTAGCCAAATGCTCTCACTTGAGGGCTTAATCGCTGACTCGAGATATAATCACTTATCCGAGTTACATCCGCAGAGATTGTCATCCAGAGATAATCGTGATTCGCCCGCTTCTTCATTGTTATCTATTCTCTTTGGGGAATGTGTGTACTTCGTCCTCGAGCTTCATACACAATCATCAAAGAAAGCCATTGTTTACCACAAACATGGGGAGGTGTTTTCATTCCCGCATGATGTGTATTCGGGAGTTTCTTGGATATTGGTGTACTTCGGGTTCTTGAGCTTCATACATGTTCATCAGGGAAGAAAATGTGAACATGGGAAGGTGTTCTTCATTCCCTCATGAAGTGTATTCGGGAGAGTTCTTGAGCATTATACTAAGAGACGGACTGCATCATTTCAACTACACGTGGGAAGTGTTCTCTTGACACCTTTTGGAATGGATTGCGCCGTGACTTCATTGGTTATGTTGAGAAGATTATTTTGTGTGAGATGATACGTTGTTATTCTATTGGATGATATAACCCCAACGGAATCTCGACTATAGTTCTAAAAGCAAATGGATTTATGATAATGGTGTGCTTCCTTGTGCACTGCTAAAGCAAGCTTGAAATAGAGCTTCAACTGCTCAACATAAGGATTTACGGTTTGGGGAAGCTGCCAAAGTCTCACTTTCGATGGTTCAATTTTCTTCTTCATTCAAGAGCCTCGAAGCTTTGGTGGTGAATGTTTAAGAGTTGATGACTTCTATCTTCTACGACGGCCGCCGATATCCTTATCTCGTACTGTGATCATCATCTTCTTTAACTATATCATCTACTCTATCTTTGTATATATTTATCTGAAAATCAAAATACAAAAATATAAAACCAAGAAAACAAAATAAAAATATAAAACCAACAAAAACCAAAAAATCTAAAAATTTGAAAAATTCCAAAAATATGTTTTCTCAAGACATGTCTCCGGTATCGATATCATCTACGGTCTTAGAAATGCCATTCAATAATGGCACGGGACCATAGATGAAGTTCGAGCAGAGGTGTAAATATTCTTTTCAAATCATGTCTCAAAATATGGCTTACGCTATTTCAGACCGTAACCTGGCTTCAAATGATGGCTTGCAGTTATTTCAGACTGTAACCCGTGCTAAAACTATGGCTTGCTATTATTTCTGATAGCAACCCGTTCTTCATGAAAGGAAAGTGTTGCGCTAAACCAATTTTTCAAATATTTCGTGCACTTATCCTAAAACAAAACAAGGAAAGCATGTCGTCAAAAAGACTGTTGTTTCTACACAAATGTTTTTCCGCCTAAAATTCTTCTAAAAATATTTGTTGTTTTCAAAAAGTGGTGGTAAATGAGTTGCTGAAAATCAATCAGCCAGAGTTTTCAGATAATTGAAAACTCAATCAATGACTTCACGCTTTTAAACTTTTCAGAAAATGAGTCATTGATTGAGGGGGAGAATGTTTTTAAATTTATATCATCTATCGGACTTATCTAATTATCCTAAATGCTTAATTAAAAATGATGTTAACCTATGTTGAAGGACTAGGTGCCTAGGATATGATTGTTAGGATTAGATGATTAGACATAAACCCCATGCTTTATATGAACTGATTGATATGTTGAATTGAATTTTATTAGTCGATTGTTGTTTGGGTGATGTCGACCACCATATATCTGTAAGTGTGTTCACTAACGATGCGTATATTGGTATATAAGAATGTTCCCGATCCCGATCCCACAATTGAAGATGATTGGATGCCGAAAGGAAAGGGTAACTATATCTTGGTTGACAAATGAAGAAACGGAGCTTAATTGGACTTCTATGGAGAGTTGGCATAAATGTAACGTAAGAGGTCTCATCTGCATCACAGATGGTTTTCTTCTAAGTGATTGAAGAAACGAGCTTAATTTGACCTCAGCTTGGCATTCAAAATGCAACGTAAGAAGAAGTCTCACCTGCATCACAGACGGTTTTTCTTCCAAGCCCTACAAAGAACAACAAAAGCTTCTCAACCACCTAACATATCTTTGCAGTGTGATAATCGGATGATACCATTTTTCTAAAACTTTGAAAAATATTGTTTTGAAAATGGAAAAATATTGGTTTGAAAATAAATTGACTAAATTTTGAAAATCACCGGACTTCATTTTATCAAAACTTAAGTCACTCAATTATCGAACTTCATCATCGACAGGGGAGAGTGATTTAATTTAAAATATTTTCAAACAATATATCTTCAAAAGAGTCCGTTTGTACAATAATTAAGTGGTGATCTAAAGATTTAATGTTATGTCATGGTATGATTTTCTTTAGAATCAAGATCTGTCAAAATGAAATTTTTCTCGTCTTGTTTGATTGTGAAATTGTTTTATTTACCTAAAAGAGTAAAACAATCATACCTATACTAACAATCTTTAATGTCTTAAAATGGTCCTTATCTGTCATTTTTCAAAGTTAAATCAAGCCACGCCTTTCCCCAAAATCTTTTAAATGATTTAAATCAATTGGGATCACAAATCTCAAAAGGTTTGAAATTTTGATCGTGGTAGAGATCGTGAGTTAAATCTCTTATCTCGCTTAAATGGAATTGGTTTTAGTCCTTTATAGGCACTCCTGCCTCCATGTGCCAAAGGATTTCAAATATACAATGCACATGTTGAGGAGGAGGATTTATCCAAAGGATGAGTGTTTAAACAAGGCCACATTTTCTTCCATGTTTTCTAAACCTGATTAAATCACTTGGGATCCAAAATCTCAAAGGGTTTGATATTTTTGATCGGGGGATAATTTGTGATTTAATAATGAAATTTGATAAAAGGTGATCGATTTGATGAAATTGTGCAGGCTGCTCTCTCATATGTGCTAAACGCTTTTGAATCTAGAAGCACATATTGAGGGGGAGCAACTATCGAGTACAAAAGCTTTTAAAGAGATTTATAAAGTACCTTGATTGAGTTTTCAAATGGTTTCTTAATGGCTTTTGTGATCGTGGAAGTACTTCAAAGAACTCTTGCCTCTATGTGATAAAATGATTTCAAATATCCTACGCACATATTGAAGGGGAGAATTTTACCATGAAAATCAAATGGCTTTTTCATATGAAAATTGTGATCAAAGAAAATATTTCAAAGTCCTCTTGCCTCCTTGTGCTAAACAATTTCTAATCATATGCACATGTTGAGGAGGAGGTTTTCTAAATGATCAAAACTATTAAGGTACAAAATGCTTTGATCTCGTAACACAAGTACCTTGATTGATTTTTCCAAATGATTTTTCATTGGTTTCAGAAGGAATGACAATACCAAAAGACCGACCAATTTACTTTATGCATGGTTATTAAAGGATGGTTAGGTTAGGTATTTGTTCCCACGATCCGCCAGAACCAGAGGATCTACCCAGGGACAATCCACTAGTTAGTGTAGAGTCCTTAGGTATATTCAAAAAAGAGAGAAAAGTGAGATATGGGAAGAGTGCTTGGTGAGATAGAGCTAGAACTGGAATAAACCCAACAAGGTTCTAGTTATGAAGTCTCGGTAAGCACTGAAGGGGTTGAAGAATGAAAAAAATGAGAAAAGGGTGAAAAGAAATAGCCCTCAATAATTCAACCTTAGGGCAAACCGGTTCAATACATATGCTACTAAGTGGTTACTAAGGTAACACTGGTATTGAAGACAAGACGTCATGGACCCAGTGGCGCACTGCACTACAACTTCCCAAGCTACTCAAGTTCCTCTTAAAAGGGGCTTGTTTCATTCTCAGGAACCGACATAATCTATCGACTTTCTCTTAGAGATTGTTGATATTGAAGAAGGAGACCCTCTCCCTAGTCTCCGCATAGGAACCAAATGTGCACTATTGAGTCTAGAGCCAAGAGATCATCCACAATATCTCGTTAGGACACTATATTAATGAAGACTTGCTGTTTCACACAATGTGGAAAGTAAGATTATATATTAAGAGTCCTACGCATTATCCTTGTGGTATTGCCAGAACATCCAAGTGATATGAAAATATTCACGATGAAGATGGAAAGCCTTCTAGAGCCAACATCAAACAAGCTCTTGGTAGGTGGCATGTGAGATCTTTTCTAAAGATCAAACTTGTGACAACTGGATAGAAACGATGGGGCGATTCACTCGTGAATCAACCTTGGTCCAGGAATGGAATTGACGAATACTTTTGGAAAAACTGTTTGATGTGCAAATCTTTTTTTTCTCTAGCACATCGAATGTGTATTCATTTCAAATTCAAAAAGTTTATCTGATTGAAAAATACTTTTAGAAAAACCGTTCGATGTGCGAATCTCTTCTTTTCGCTGGCACGTCGAATGTGTACTCATTCTCTAATACAAAAAGTATTTTTGATTGAAAATTGATCTTTCTCATAAAACCTTCATTGTATTGCAAAACTCTTTCTTCAAGCAATACGCGATTGTTTTCAAATCAATTTTTCATCAATCGGTGAATCTCAATTTGCTGGTTCACTCACTCCGTGTTGTCTTCTTTGAGACGTTTCGGTTTGAGAACAGCTGCGAAACCCTGTCAAGGAGATTCTTAGGAATCCTACGATCCGCGAGGCGTACTTATCTTGATCAGCGAGGGAACCGTGGGCGTGTACCTCAATTCAGCGAAAGTGATCAAAGACACTTTTATGTGTTTTATTGCTAGCGTTGTTATGCGGGTACATTTGGACGATTGCAGTGATCAGAATTGAGGAGTCAATCAAAGCCGCATGCTCACGGCATCCACACTTAATGAAGAAATCATGAGCTGGTGCATATCTACATAACTGGTTGATATTTTTTATACTATGCTTACTGCTTTAACGCAAATATCATGAACCGATAAAGCTTCCTACTCACGATGGAAAGATGTCATGATCCAAAAGTGTGAGCATGTCGGTTCGAAAGTCACAACATCACATGATGGCAACACAATAAAGGGTGATCCAGAGATTTCTTGTGGTGATGATCTCAAAAGCTCGAAGATCATCATGATGTGGATCGGTTCAAAGACCTCCACTGAAAGTACAAAACTATGCGGACTTTGAAGAATCGCTACTAAAGCACAAAGATTGCGGAATTGAAGAATTAAAGTCTACGAGCTCAGAACAGAAGTCAAGAATAGAATGCTAGGATGCAAAATGTATTTCATGGGGTGACCTCCCTTAAGGGGAGATTGTTAGGAATTAGAAAATTCCTTGTTAAAGTGTCGGTCTCCCCAATTAAGATTTAGCATATGTTAGCTCGTGGACGTGTCGTTATTTACGTTGTTTAATAGTTTATTAGTTAGTTTGTAGCATAGTTTAGTTTAGAGCAACACCGTGGAGGAAGAAGGGGTCTTTACCCACTGTATGCACGATCCACAGAGCCGATAGAGAGGAATTATGTTTTGTAACTATAAATACCCCTTCCATCCATGGAAGGGGTAGTGCTTCTCATTCAATCTAATATTCCATACTTTTGTGTAAACCTCTAGCAAAAACACCCTCTCTCTCTACTAACTCTCTAACTATAGCAAACATGTATTTTGATCATCCAAGACCACCCGGATCATAAACACAATAATATTTGGATCCTAACAATAATAATAATAATAATAATAAATATATATATATGTAATAATATAGCTTTCCTTGCTAAGTGTAGGGCTTTGATTGTTGAGGCTCCCACTAATTCTTGTAATCCTCTGGTTTTGTTTCAATAAGTGATGTTTATAACAAAAAAAATAATAATAATAATAATAATAATAATAATAATAATAATAATAATAATAATAATAGCAATAATAATAGTAATAATAGTAATAATAGTAATAATAGTAATAATAATAATAATATAATGTAACCATAATAGTAATATAAGTAATAATAGTAGTAATATAAGTATAATGAGTAAAATGAAATAGTAATAGTAGTAAAATATTGGTATTAGTAGTGATAATGTGACTAATAGTAATAATAATGTTAATATTAGTAATGGTAATATTAGTATTAATAGTAATAATAATATTAATAGTAATAGTAATAATAGTAATAATAGTAATAATAGTAATAATAATAATAATAGTAATAATAGTAATAATAGTAATAGAACTGATAATAGTAATAATAATAGTAATAATAGTAATAATAGTAATAATAATAGTAATAATAGTAATAGTAATAATAGTAATAATAGTAATAATAGTAATAGTAATAATAGTAATAATAGTAATAATAGTAATAATAGTAATAGTAATAATAGTAGTAATTAGTAGTAATAATAGTAATAATAATAGTAGGATTAGCTTTGCTATAGCTAGAGGAGTGGGGGCTCAACTAGTATCGCGGCTCCCCACTAATTTCTTGTAAATCCTTTGAGTTTCTAATAAAGTGATGTTTATAATAAAAGTAATAATAGTAATAATAGTAATAGTAATAATAGTAATAATAGTAATAATAATAATAATAGTAATAGTAATAATAGTAATAATAGTAATAATAATAGTAATAATAATAATAGTAATAATAATAGTAATAATAATAATAGTAATAATAGTAATAATAGTAATAATAGTAATAATAATAATAATAGTAATAATAGTAATAATAGTAATAATAGTAATAATAGTAATAATAATAATTGTAATAATAATAATAATAATAGTAATAATAATAGTAATAATAGTAATAGTAATAATAGTAATAATAGTAATAATAATAATAATAGTAATAATAGTAATAATAGTAATAATAATAATAATAATAATAATAATAATAATAATAATAATAATAATAATAATAATAATAATAATAATAATAGTAATAATAATAATAATAGTAATAATAGTAATAATAGTAATAATAATAGTAATAATAGTAATAATAGTAATAATAGTAATAATAGTAATAATAATAATAGTAATAATAATAGTAATAATAGTAATAATAGACTAATAGTAATAATAATATTAATAATAGTAATAATAGTAATAGTAATAATAGTAATAATAGTAATAATAGTAATAATAGTAATAATAATAATAGTAATAATAGTAATAATAATAATAATAATAGTAATAATAGTAATAATAATAGTAATAATAATAGTAATAATAGTAATAGTAATAATAGTAATAATAGTAATAGTAATAATAGTAATAATAGTAATAATAGTAGTAATAGTAATAGTAATAATAGTAATAATAGTAATAATAATAGTAATAATAGTAATAATAGTAATAATAGTAATAATAGTAATAATAGTAATAATAATAATAATAATAATAATAATAGTAATAATAATAGTAATAATAATAGTAATAATAGTAATAATAGTAATAATAGTAATAGTAGTAATAATAGTAATAATAGTAATAATAGTAATAATAATAATAGTAATAATAATAGTAATAATAATAATAATAGTAATAATAATAGTAATAATAATAATAATAGTAATAATAGTAGTAATAATAGTAATAATAATAATAGTAATAATAATAGTAATAGTAATAATAATAATAATAATAATAATAATAATAATAATAATAATAATAATAATAATAATAATAATAATAATAGTAATAATAATAATAATAATAATAATAATAATAATAATAATAATAAAATCATGTTAACGATACAAATAAAATACGTAAATGGTTTGAACTAATAGTTTCTAACATATTCACACTTTCACATAAAACACTAAAACAAGAATAAAATGATTTTATGATTTAGTATCCATATGTACAACAACTAGTGTTTACATATTTGGGTAATATATACACATAACTAGTATGTAGTATATTGGGTAATATAAATGGGTAGAAACTTTAGTATCACAACCCATTGGGCAAATACATTGAATGTGGTTGGGTACAACCCAAAGCCCATGACCCATGGATCTTGACCCATAACCCATTGCATGATATCATGCTTATATCATATGGATTAATATCCATAACCCATGGATCAACCCATACCCAAGTGACCAAGTGCATTGAACTCAAAGATACATTGTATCTAGCTAAAGATCCATGGTTCAGCCCATGACCCATGACCCATAACCAAAATACCCATGGGTAAAGGCGTCACGGATCCTAGCTTAACGCTAGACGGATCCTTGTGGAAGGGATCCGTGGGATCGAGAGGCTTGATAGTATATTTTTCCTCTATAAATAGTGAGCCATTTCTTCATTATTTCTCACCCCTTTCTAACACACTTTCTCCCTAAGTGTAAAACTCACTAACCTCAGATCCAAGAGATCTATGTTTGTAGTTTTGTTTTGTGTGATCTTTTAGGTTCCTCTTAAAGGCAAGATCGTCACCTTTGAAGTCGAGCAAGCTCAAGTCCATGAGTTGCCATGCTTCCTCATCATCAAGGTCACTGAAGTCTTCTTGTTGATGATTCCTTTCTTTCTTCAAAGAAGTGTAGTGTTGAAGACATTAGTGAAAGATGTCTCAAGAGTCAAGACGAAGATATTAGTGAAGGGTATCTATCGTCTATATCAAAAGCACTTGTGGTAGATGCTTAGACGTCAAGATTAGAAGCATTAGTGAAAGGTGCTTAGAAGTCAAGACTAGAAGCATTAGTGAAAGGTGCTTAGAAGTCAAGACACAAGACATTAGTGAAAGGCGTCTTGTAGATCTAGTCAAAGGCATTAGTGAAAGGTGCCTTAGATGTACATTCGATATGGTGTGTTTCGATGTACAACATAGACTAGTATTAGATCCAAGGATATTGATATCCTTGATGATGTTGTAAAGGAGTAGATCTCCTTTGGGATTAGTCGTTGGTGTAGTGTGGTAGTAGTTCCTCCATTGCAATGGAACTAGGTGCTTAGCCTAGTACCTAATAAAGGGTAGGCGATGTTGTGAATGTGTAGTTCACCTTGGGTGAAAAAGAACTAGGTATTAGCCTAGTACCTTATAAAGGTAGGCGATGTTGTGTAGGTGTGGTTCCTTGGTGTGAAAGAACTTCGGCATTGAGCTTTGTACGAGGAAGGATAAGCGGCGTTGTGAAGGCTTCTCGCCATAAGAGATTGGTGTAGTGCTTACGAACTCGAGTATGTGACTCGGGAATTAGTAGGGCAAGGAAGGTGTCCTTGTAGCCGAACCACTATAAATACTCGTGTTGTGGTTTTATGCTTCTTACTCTTATCTTTTCATTACTTACCTTTATATGCTTTGTTTATCAACATCCAACACACACATCCAAATAGATTGACATAAGTCGATCTAAATAGATTAAAAGGAAGTTTTAATTGGCAAAACTATTCAACCCCTCCTTCTAGTTTTCCACAATTGGCATCAGAGCTTCGTTACAAAGTTTCTTGAAGTATATTGTACTTTAAAAACTTGATACGATCCATGGTTAATTGAAAACTACAAAGAAGGTTTTTCATAAAAACAAACACCATGTCTTTTAAAACCATATGTTTGGATGTTGATTTGATAACAACATTTTTTTTACTTGTTTCATTTAATTGCACTAATCTTCTTTGTCATGTTGATTAGTCAAAGTTCATACCCACCGAGCTATAGGAATCGCTTGGTAAAAAGAATACATTCCTTAAGAAGGTATCTTAATGCAAAAGGGCGGGAATCGTCTAGCTGACATTTGTTGGGTCATTTGTAAAGACATTCCTAAGTCGCCTAAAGGTATGATTTTCTTTTATTTTACTTAATTAAGTATGCCTATTTAGGTATTTATATGATTATCTTTTGTGCTTATACATGTTTTACATGAAGCTTCATTAGAAAGCCTTTTTCTCACATACGTGTTTTATTTCTCGTCTAAAGTCGTGGTATATAAAACTTATGTTTTGTTTCTTTTAATCCAATAATAAAACAAAACATGAATTTCAAAAATTCATCCTTCCCCATAAATACTCCCACCGTCAATCACTCTATCCTCACTTTTTCAAATCTTCCAATTTCAAAAATTTCATCTTCCTCTCCATTTTCGTCTCAACCGAAACCAAGAAGGATCATCTTCAACATGGTTTACATCGCCCTCGTGCTCATCGCTTTAACTTACTCATGCTTGTGTTTCCTATGATGAAGTTCACATCACGGGAGACATTTACTTTGTGTTGTTAATCTACATTGGGGTTATATACCCAATCCTTTGTATCATTCTTAGTAGTGAAATGAAATATTACTAATAGTCTAATTATCTAGGTTATTATGTGTTTATCATTTTTGTGTTATGTCTTTCTTTCGTGATACATTAAAAGTCTTGTATGCATGTTAAAAAAAATGTAGGTTAAAACACATATCTTGGTAAAAAAAAACTATGAGATCTAATGTAAAACCCTAAAATTTCAAATTCGTTAAATGACCATTTTGCCCCTCAGGTTAAATAATTATGAAAACTCGTAAAACTCGTCAAGCTCTTTAAATATGTTAAACATTTAAATTATAAAAGATTTACATGAGGCATTGAAAATAAAACTTACATTTAAGTTACAAAATGAATATCACACAATATAAATCATTGGACCATATTATATACATGTGCTAGGAGATTTAAATTAAATGTAACATATATATTTGGTAAGTAAATAAAATTGATTTGGGTCTTCAAAATTTTTCCTTGGTTGACTATTGGCCTTAAAACACACCCATACATTATCTCATTTATTTTCCCATTAAATTCCCTAATAACTAACATTTACCAATTTAAAATAAAACCACAACAAACCCTAAATTCCCCTACATCTAAAAGTGGCGGCAAATCTACTAGTTCTTCTTCTTCTCCACTTTGACCAAGCAAGGCAAGAAGGTTTCGAAGGTGGTCTGGTCGTGGGTTAGTAGGCTGTTATGTGGGGCTTTTCCACCTTGGTTCCTTGTTTTCTTTCCACTTTCGAGCATACAAGGGTAGCAGCGTCTCTACCCTGATCTTTCTCCTTTTGTTTTCCCTTAACCTGCTGTCCTGGGATCTCCTTGAGTATGCATGCATATTAAGCCTAAAACACCACATAAAATAATAAGTTTGTCTCATGAATTAACAAGTGAAAACCAAGTATAAATCGGCCCATTATAACTGTTTGGAATCCATTCGACCTATTTATCGAGCCTTAAAATAGATGTTAACCCGAGAAATAAAAGTCACGGTCACGCATGCTAAAAAGGACGAAATCACGGGCGTTCGTAGTGCTTGCATGAGTTTTTTTATACGTCCTGAATGTGTGTCGCATGTATGGATATCAAAAAGGTTACACATGTATATATATGAACCAGTAATATGTAAGCTTTAAAAAAATGAATTCGAATGGATATGATGCATATACTTAAATAACTATATATGAATATGGTGTATGCTGCATGCATGGGTCTATCTGGTCTTGTTTTTGTTGTGATAGAAGACTTATGCTCAAATATTTTTAAAGGTTTGAATATATACTTTGGCATTAGCAGAATGCATATATGGTTATACTTGGTATTGTGGGCTTGAGTTCAAAGCTAATCGCGGAGTTTATGTGTGGTTCGTTTGGTATTTTGAAAGTATTTTGTGGGAGTCAGTGGGGGTCAATCATAATATGGGTTTAATTGGTCGTGATTATAAGTTGTATGAGCCGCAATCAAAGGTGAAAAATGTGTATTTGAAATGGTCTAAACTTGTCCTTGTGGGTGTATGTTTAAAAGGTGTCAGGACTCATGCTTTAGTCGTTTTGTGTTTTGAACGTGTATCGGTGGAGATGAGTTGGAGGTTGGTAGTACTACGTATTTACTTGGTCGTAAATGTTAGTCATTTGAACCGCGAGCAAGCTTAAACATGGTCGATCATGTATGTGAACTTATGTCTTTTATTTTTAGCGTGCATGGAAATTTTAGTAAGAAACATAATACTTTAAGTTAATTTACAATATAAACCTTACAAATTGAAATATTTACCATGTAAACCCTATACTTTGAATTATGATCATATAAAGCTCTCAAATAGGATAATTGTCTTATTAAACATTTAAATTTACCATTTATCGTTTGTAACCCCTAAGTTTGGCTAATTAATGATTATTACCCTAAAATATTTAATTCGGTCTATTAATAAAACGAGAATGTGCTTAATCAAATTAAACTCTAAAAGTATTAATGCGATTCATAATGAGTATTTAAAATCCGTTACAACATTAAATGAGCTAATAATTATTATGCGAACCGTAATCCGTGTAGATTCATCGAAGAAGGTGTGACGTTGTGTCTTTATGTTTGTTCATTCGTTGCTTTCCTTTCTTTGGCGTTAAGGTACAGATATTCTATCCCTTTTCAGTAGGGATTTCTCATGAATTTTCGATCCTTGACTTTACTCCACTTATGATACCCTTGCTATGATTCCCTTTAGTATGATCCTTTGATATGATTTTGTTCGCTATGATATTCGTTTGTTATGATTATGAACTTCTGATTATGAACTTATGGTTTTGAACCTTATGAGCATGAACCTTCTGATTATGAACCTTTGAACATGAACCTCTTATATGAACTTATGATATGGACTCTGATATAAACCTTTTACATTTGACCTTTGATATTAACCCTCATGTTATGACTTTGCTTTGACCCTCCAGTTTGATACCCGAGCCAAATATGTTTCCCTAGCCATGAAGGTAACATGGCCGTGTCATTGATGCACCAATGGCATGACTCTAGTGTGGTTGAGTGATGATCCACACCGTCCCTTTACGTTATCGATTATGAGCTCAAAATATATATTGTGGCCACTATTTGTTTGCAGAGTATGGATACATCCTATATTTGATCTGTTATCTGATATGTTATGATTTTTCGGTGAATGATGTGTAGGTATTGCAATCAGCGTCTTCACATTCTAGGACTAGCTACTCCATTGGTTCACGAGGTCTCCCCCTCCTTATATATATGGTATTTAGGTGCCCCTCGAATACAATGGTTACTTATGATATGATACGATATGATATGTTTTACAGGCTGTGGTAGATTTCTGACAAACCTTACACTTTTGATATACCTATATTGTACCTTCTGTATTCCCCAACGCACCATATGTGACTCACTCTACTACCATGCTATATTCCATTTCATTGATCTGACATACTCTTATTTCGTTACTTCATACTATCATTCCATTCACGTACCGGGTTATTATGTGGTTATTGAATCTATTTATGCTGTTACATGTTCTATGTTATTATTGTTTATCACCTTTCTGATATGATTAATATGTGACTATATGATTCAATTTGTCATCACGAATATATGTTATCTTCATTATAGGAACCTTGAATGGTGCAGTGATCTTGTTTGGGTATGTCGATTGGATTATCGGTTTATTATGGATACCTCCGTTTAATTATGTTTATGGGCTATGATTATCCATTGGTGTCTTATTGCTAATTGTCGACTTGCCATGTTATATCTGTTATGATACTATTATGTTATTAACTGTGGGTTATTTGTCTTGTGGGATTGCCATGTTCACTTCTAATTAATTCTTCCGCTTGCTTTTAGTCTTCATGTTGGCTTATTTATATTCTGATTTCTGATCATTGCGTGCTATTCTTATGTTGAGTGGATCGCGACGTCGGTATACTTGATTTGGTTTAGGTGCTTGTGTCTGTTTTGCTTATATGTGATTATATATATGTCCTGGATGCGCTGCTTGCTGTGTTCTCCTTGATTGTTGTTCTTGCTGGATATCTGTATAATTGTGTTATGCAGGATCCTCATTGACTCATTGTTTCCTTTCGTTTGCAACCTTGCTATTGTCCCTTTGTTTTCATTTCGTATTTCTGCTTTTGTATAGCTTTCGTTTTGTTATATCTGTTCACTGGGCTTTTAAAGCTCAGCGCATTTCTTTCCTGTGGGGTTTTAGGTTGGAAGATGGGTTTTGATGGGGTGAGAGTTGGATTATGAGTGGACCAACCTAGTTACCTTATTATTTGGACTTATTTTGGCGGGCTATTGTTTTCAAAATTCAGTTTATTTTAGACATCTTGAATTTTGTAATTTTCATTGTAATCTTTCGTTTATATGACTTGGTACGTTATTCCTTAAGACTTCCTCTTGTAAAAAATTTAAATTTTATGTTCTGATATGACACCAGAATGTGACACTTCTACCCTTGTCGGGTTGGGGTGTTACATCTAAAAACCTATGTTTTTCATAAAATCTGTTTCTGTGATTACAGATCTACGGATC
>OU343217.1:70474474-70552521 GCA_910596185.1 Chrysanthemum makinoi | reverse complement strand
GGAAAGTACCCACATATTTCCCATGGACAAAATTGTTTTCTTTTACTTTTTTGATATAATTACAAATTCACGTTTATACATGTCAATATACCTAGATACAAAACATCTATAGATACAATGAAGATCATAAACAAGCATACATAACATATACGTGTAAATATCTACACACATATAATGGTTTGTTACACAAAAGGTTATTCCTAAACCTACACATACACTTGTGATAGTGACATAAATAGTTACATTAATTGACAAACACATATAATATGAAACTACAAACACATATGAAGACATACTAAGTAATGTGAGAATGTGTAAGTAGACACAATATGAAAACGATATTTTTTGTGGGAAATCCGTGGGTATTTACAAACGTATTTCCCACAGATTTATTAAATTGGTAGCTAATCTATAGGAAAGTACACACAGATTTCCCACAGACAAAATCGTTTTCTTTTACTTTTTTTATATAGTTACAAATTCACGGATATACACATCGATATACCTAGATACAAAACATGTATATATACAATGAAGGTTATAAACAGACATACGAAACATATACATGTAGATGTCCACACATATACAATGGTTTGTCGTGTAGATATTTCCCACGACAAACACAAAAACAACTTTTTGTGGGAAATACGTGGCTAGTGACTCACTGATTTTCTACAGACCGGTTAAATAGTTACTTTATAAAATAAGACCGTGTGAAATCCGTTAGTAATGGATCTAAAATTTGCCACATACTTTCGGCCTTGGCTAATATGTGGAAAATGTTCCACAAGTTTCCCACGGACGTCTAATAAACACAAATAGTGTGAATATGGTCACAAATTTGTGGGAAATGTGCGACGGATTTCACACAAAAACTTGGTCAACAATTTGGTGTGTAAAGAGTAGGAAATCCGTGGGAAATTTATGACATATGTTTCACCGAAATTTGGTCAACAATTTGGTGTGTAATTTGTCGGTATCCCGTGTGAAATTTCACACAGTTTCGTTTTCATGGGAAAATTTTTGTGAGAAAATCCAGTTTGTGTAGTAGAGCAAGAGGGAGTAAAAAAACAAGCATTTCAACGTTTTGGTGCACTTTGAAATGGGATCACCTATCCAATCTAACTAAGACGGATTTAGATGCTTATTCGTATGAGGAATTTATAATAGAGATAGGATTATAAATTCTTCTTTAAGTGTGTCTTTCTGTGGCGACTTCGAGTCGAAACAAACTGGACTGCTATATCTCTGAATTATTAAAATGGTGGTGTGGATCACATCATCAAACCCGGTTCTCAACGGGTTGTTGAAGTTAACAGAATCACTGCATTCATGAATGTACATTGTTAAGTCTTTCACATAGTCACTTAGCCTACACAATTTTTTATCATGTCCCACAAATGACTTGCATGCAACCGAACAATATAAATTAAATAATAGATATTCTATCATGTTGAGCAACAATATTAAACAATTAATAGATATTCTAAAACTTTAAATAAGTAACGTTAAGCGAGTCAAATACGAAAGTATCGGTGTTAATAATCAAGTTTAATCACAATCGAAACTATTCAAGTGATTGAGTCATGAATGTCTTTGTATCCAATCGAATTGCATTATCGCTTTTTATTCTATTATATTGATAACGCTTACACGGCAAAACATCTTTTGAATGACACAAGTCAAATACAAAAGCAAGTGTTATCACATCCGAAACTATTCAAGTGATTGAGTCGTGTGAACCAACAAATTAAGTGTCTTATATTCAATTGAGTAGAATAATCGCATTTCATTAAATGATATTGATAGCGCTTAGACGGAACACCATCTTTTGAATTTCACAAGTAAAATACGACGAGTATTGATGTTCATAAGCAATTGTTTCACATCCGAGAATATTCGAGTGATAATCGAGATATGTGAACCAAGTGACTTCATATTCAATCGAGTTGCATTATCGCATTTCATTCTATTAAATTAATAGAGTTTGTACGAAACTAACATATTTTAAATGAAACAAGTCAATTACGCCGAGTGTCGATGTACATAAGCAAGTGTTATCACATCCGAAAATATGATCGAGATATGTGAACCAAACGTCTTCATATTCCATCGAGTTGCATTATCGCATTTCAATTTATTATATTGATAGCGCTTATCCGCAACTCTTAGATCTTTTGAATGACGCAAATCAAATACGACGAGTATGGATGTTCAATAACAAGTGTTACCACATCCGAGAATATTCAAGTGATGATCGAGCTATGTGAACCAACCAAGTGTCTTCATATTCAATCGACTAGAACATTACATGTCATTAAATGGTATTCATAGCACTTATACGGATGAACGTTTTATGAATTACGCAAGTCTAAATACGAAAGTATCGACAATAAATTTTGGACTACCGTCCTCGTAATTAACCACGTTTACAACTTAAACGCATTTTTACTACAAAAAATAATTTTTATAATTTATTAAACTATTACTTTTATCTATAAATTAATTTTATAACTTTTTCAAATTAAATTTAATAAATTTACATGAAATATTATTGATTTGAGCGACAAAATCTTTTAATATATTCTTAATTGAATACAATTTTTTCTTTCTCTAACTGGTAAAACTTTCTCTCTCAAAAAACCTATTAAAAATCACTAAAAACTAGTCTAGTGAGAAAAGGGCTTGTGATTACTATTCTAAAATGTATTAGGAGTCAAGTTCAATTCCTTCTATGTACAAACAACTTTGAAATGGTCACGTTAACTTCCTGAGAAGAGAGGGCTTGACCTGGTTTGGGTATGTGTGGTAGTGCGTTCAAACCCCGTGGATTAATCAATCAAAAGGTCAGAAACCATGGTTACAAAAAAAAAGAGAAAAAAAGCGTAAACTTTTATTCAGCCGCCCCTTTCACCTAACCACTTCCGGCCGTCAGTTTTAGCCGACGTTCGAAGAGCCTCCTTTCAACCTTCAATATCATCCGCTTCTTATTAAGTCATAAGAAAGGTGGGTACAATTAGTGTTGTAGGGTGTGTTATCCACTACCACCTCAACATATACCTTATCACACCACTATAATATAAACATTATCCGCAGTTATAACTTGTTATCGGTACATTTAGGTTCCATTTTTTTCTTTTTCATTTTCTTTAAAACAAACACATTTCATTAAACGAAAATAGAATTACAATATATAAAATAGAATACTACATTTCAATAAAAATAAAAGTACAATACATAAAAAAATCTACATTTCGCCTTATTATTGTCATTCTTGATGTCGTCGCGAAAAATAATCCACAAGATCATGTAGAAGGTTGGTATGCACATATATGTCATGTAGTTTCTTTCTGTGTGTGCCACATCTCTCGGCCCATGTATGTTGCATATTCGCTATAGGACTAACATATATCTTATTAAATCCATTTATTTGAAATTTTTGATCTTTTAGGATCATGTTATGCAATATGATGCAAGAATACATAACCCTACGTATTTTGCTCACCTGGTAAGCACGTGCGGGTTGTGCTATAATCCCCCAACAACCTAGAAAGACACCAAAAGTCCATTCCATATCTTTTCTTGCACTTTCTTGAGCCCTTTTAAAATTTTAATCAGCATGGTTTCGTGCGATCATATACGATTTGACAAAAGTATCCCAAGTGGGATAAATACTTCCAGCTTGGTAATATCCTTTGTTGTATGCTTTACCATTCACCGTAAATGAGGCTTCGGAAGCGACATCGTCAATGAGGCCGTCAAACAAATTCAAATGACATAGAAAATTTTGGTCGTTGTTAGAAAAAAAATGCATTCCAAATACACATATCTTGTGATGGAACTGCTTCAAGTATTATTTTCAGATGTAATCCCCCCGTTTGAATTACGCTTTGTAAACAATTTGACAATTCCCAATGCGTGCAATCTATACTACCAAAGATACCCGGGAACTCATGATAGTTTTCATGTTTTCATATATCCTCAAAATGGCATTGGGTAATGGTTTTCTAAAATACTCCTTCGAGTATAAGTCCCATATACATTTGGTAAAATTGTCTAAACTCTCATGACTACAATGTTTACCAATTTGTAAATATTCATCAAAAGCATCGGGTGTTGTCCTGTACGCTAATTGGCGTATAGCAGACATGCATTTCATTATAGGACTAATAATCATTTTCTAAGTGGAGTTTTTCCGAGATCTAAAAAACAAAAATACTCGAGAAGAGGTTCAAGGTTATAGTGTTTGTTAGCCGTAACATTTTTATTAGAAGTGATGGTCATTCAGTTTTAGGAACTTTGTAACGTGTGTTAATATAGTGATAGAATAGTCAACGGGCTCGTGGATTGGACTAAGCTAAATGGCTAGAAGTTATGTTAAGCTAGCCTTGAATAAGTTCATGTAATCCAATCCAATCCAAGTCCACCACGAGGCCCATGGAAAGCCCTTTAGGGCATTTTGTCTTGTACTATAAATATCCCTCAAAGTCTCATTTGAGGGGTGTGCTTGAGTGTGTATGTGTGTGTGTTTTCTTTGAAGTAATACAAGTTTCTTGTTTTCATCTTAACACATATACGCATAACCTATATCATCAAGTCACCTTTCCATCTTTGTTTTGTTTCCTCTACGCATAACGTGAGTGTTTGTGTTCGTGTTTTACGTGTTTGGTTAGTTTGGTAAAGTGATAAGGTTGAGATATTTAAGGTCCTACAATTGGTATCAATCGCCTAACAATGGTTTAGGAGTGTTGTGTTACGTTTTTGGTTAGAACTTTACACATAAAGTTGCGTTTTTCTCAATAAACGTGGGCTTTTTGCATAAAGTTTTGATTTTACGTGTTGTTCAAATTTTAAAGTTGTAGACTTTATTGATATTTAAGTGTTTTGGAAGAAGTTTGTGCAAAAGAAATCATTTGGAAACGTGTTTTGGGTGAAAATTCGTGTTTTATTTCTGGCATTTTTACGCTAGGCAACTTTTTGGTCAAAAACCTCTTACGCAGAAGAAAAAGTCAAAACCCTAGTTTTCTACGCGAAGGTCTACAAGTAAGATTTGAATTTTACGCATAAGCTTTTGGTGCAGATTCTTCGTGCTTCAACGGTTACTCAGTGCTTCCCTCACTTGGATAAGTTTGTGGAGTAAGCAGAAAGCTTACGAGTAAGCACTCTACACATAAGTTAAATCTTACGCGTAAGGTTTTTACGACTAAGCATTTTGTTTACGATAAGCTACTAAGCCTAAGTTTACGCATAAGCTTCATCCTACGCATAAGCAGTCTACGCATAAGCATCCTACTCCTAAGGAATCCTACGCATAAGAGTCTATGCATAAGCACTAATTTCTGCGCTTAAGAACAGGTTTACGAGTAAGATTTTGAGCAAAACTTCAAACGGCCATAATTTTTGAACCGTAACTCCGTTTTTAGCGTTCTACCCATCAAAACGACCGTGAGAACGAGGATAATGACACGTCGAATTAACTAAAGTAACTTTTGGTCAACCTTCAAGTCCTAAAAACCCTCCGAACAGAAGTTATTGAGGTTTTTAAGTTTTTAGACCAAATTTTCACTACAACAACCGAGCTTAATCTTCATTAAACACAAATCCTTTATCGTTGAATCGATCCTACATCAACTTTATCATCAAATACCTTCATCAATGGCTACTCAACAAGACCAAATTTGCAGCTGGTGCCGAAAACGTCCTCCTATGCTGGAAAAAGGTGGATATCTTCAATGGACAAGTATGCGTCTACTACATCAAGACCAAACCTAATGGAGAACTCATGATTCAATCCATTACGAATGGACCCTTAAGCCTCGACAAGTCCAAATCCCTGGAAATCCTGATGCAACACCTCTCGTCCCACCATCATTTCATGCTCAATATGAATCAGAATACACTGAAGAGGATAAGATGCAAGTCGATGCAGATGACATGGCAATTCACATTGTCCAACTAGGATTGCCAAGAGACATCTTTGCTGCTGTTGACAGCTGTGAAACTGCTTTCGATATGTGGGAACGTGTTAGAAGGCTATGTTATGGAACAGAAATTGGTAAACAAGACATGGAGAACAAGCTGCTAACTGAATGGGAGAAGTTCACATCAACTCCAGGAGAATCCATTGAATCCTACTATGGAAGGTTTTGCACTTTGATGAATGAGCTAATCAGAAACAAGTTGGCACCCAGAACTATCGTTCAAAACATCAAATTTCTCAACAATCTTCCAGAAGAATGGGGACGATATGTCACTATTGTCAACCAAACAAAGGACTTACATCAGGTGAATTTTGATCAACTAAACGATTTTCTGAAACAAAACCAAGCTGAAGTCAATGAAGTTAGGAAAGAAAGATTGGCAAAGAATCATGATCCCTTGGCACTAATTGCAAAGACTCCAACTCCAGCGAACTCACAACAACAAGCTTCATCATCTTCCACTAACAACAACTTGCAACACTACATTCCACAACCACAAGTTGTTTTCCCTCAACAACAATTCTATCCACCAGAACAACAAGTCATTCAACAACAACAGTATCCACAATACCAGGAACAAGGAATCACTGATCCTGAAACTGAACAAGAAGAAGCTTTGTCACATGCATTTACATTCTTGGGTAAAGCATTCAGAAGTCGCTATTCCACACCAACTAAAAACAACCAAAGGATTTCATCAAACACTCGCAACAGGCAAATTGTGTGGAAAACTAGAAGGGGGGGGGGTAGAATAGTTTTACCAATTTAAAACTCCCTTTTTGTATTTAGATCGACTTATGTCAATCTATTTGGTTGTTTATGTTGGACGTTGATAGATAGATATATAAACATGTAATGAAAGATAAAGAGTAAGAAGCACATCACCACGACACAAGTATTTATAGTGGTTCGGCTACAAGGAAACCTTCTTTGCCCTACTCCACTCCCCGAGTCACCTACTCGAGAGTTCGTAAGCATTACACCAACTCCTTATGGCGGAGAAGCCTTCACAACGTCGCTTAACCTTTTTCCGGTACAAAGCTAAATATCGAGTTCCTTCACACCAAGGCGAACCACATCTAACACAACGTCGCCTACCCTTTATACGGTGCTAGGCTAACCACCGAGTTCTTCACACCAAGGAGAACTAATCCTATCACAACGTCACCTACCCTTTATTAGGTACTAGGCTAAGCACCTAGTTCCATTACTATGGAGGAACTACTACCCTTCACAACACAACACCTAATATCAAGGAGATCCACTTGTGTTACAACACCATCAAGGATATCACCATCCTTGGAAATAAATAAATACTTATATGTATAACAATGCACCTCATCGATTATACGACCTAGGCATTCTTCCCAAATGCGACTTGATTTGATTCTTCGGCATCCTTCACTAATGCCTTTGACACAACGCTTGGCAGCCTTCACTAATGCCTTCGTCTTGACACCTCTAGCATTCTTCACTAATGCTTTGACACACGAATGATGAGCACCTTTCACTAATACTTTCATCTTGACACTTTCGGCATTCTTCACTAATGCCTTCAACCCAACATCTATGGAGAAAGGAAGAACTATCAACAAGAGAACCTTAGTTGTCTTGATGATGACGAAGCATGGCAACTCATGGACTTGAGCTTGCACGTCTTCAAGAAGTGGTGATCTCTCCTTTAAGAGGAACCTAGAAGATCACATAAAAACAAAAGACAAACTACATAGATCGCTTAGATCTGAGGTTAGAGGGTTAGAATACTTGGGGAAGTATGTGTGTAAAGTGATGAGTAGAAAGGAAGAAATGGCTCTCTATTTATAGAGAAAATTCTCAACTGTTCCCCGGATCCCACGGATCCCTCCCACAAGGGATCCGGCTAGCGTAAAGCTAGGGATCCGTGTGGACTCTCCCCTTTACCCATAGGTATTTTGGTTATGGGTCATGGGTCATGGGTTGATCCATGGATCTTTGGCTAGAGACAATGTATCTCTTGAGTGCTCACCAAGGGTTCAATGTATCTAGACATTGGGTATGGGTCAATACCATGGGTTATAGATATTATCCATATATGATATAAGCATGATGTCATGCAATGGGTTATGGGTCAAGCTCAATGGATCATGGGCTTTGGGTTGTACCCAACTACATTCAATGTATTTGCCCAATGGGTTATGATACTTAAGTTTCTACCCATTTATATTACCCAATATACTACATACTAGTTATGTGTATATTTTACCCAAATATAAACACTAGTTGCTGTACATATGTAATATTAAATCATAAAATCACTTATACTTGTTTTAGTGTTTTATGTGAAAATGTGAATATGTTAGAAACTATTAGTTCAAACCATTTACGTATTTTATTTGTTTCGTTAAAATGATTTTACGTTTGTTATCGACAAAACATTAGAAGATCAAAAAATATAAATAAACGTTTTTACGGCTTATTTGTATTAACAATCCCCTTTTTGTTGATGACAAAACATAAAATTATTTTAAGGAAAAGCTAAAATTCGTAAAAGTTTGAATTTGTAGTTTTACTTTCTTCTACCCCTTTTTGTCGAAACAAAAAGAGCCTTGAAAGAAAGCAACACGTTGTTTTAAGAAAACATGTGAAAGAAATAAAAGAGGTAGAGAACAAGTAACGGAAAGGATCTCGTCTTTACTCCCCTTGACGAGTCCATCCCTAGGTAAGGGCGTCAAGAAAGTAATACTAATCTAGTTTGTTTGCAACTAAGTTTGCAAAAGATTTCGTCTAAGTGACGAATGTGTTCCCCCTTGATGATTGCAATTTTGCAAAGGGATGTAATCCTAATATTGCAAGTAATTTGCAATGTATTGTTTTGACACAAAGCTCCCCTAGCTTTAAGGTGTCAAAAGGCTTCAAGTGTAGATTGAATAACTACAAAACAAAGGTTAGAAAACAAGTATAATGCACAATTTCCTGCATATGTGATCCAAGTTAGAGAAAATAGTTTTCTGTCTCACGGATCCCACGGTTCCCTCCTAGTAGGGATCCTTCTAGGCAATTTTGAGGGATCCGTATAGCTGATGATTAAATTCAGCAATGGTGATGTAACAAGTAATGTTAACATCAACATGAGATATGTATTCAACCAACAAACATATACTCAATGCAATATGGCAAGTAAACTATCATTCAATAAAACATAAGAGATGATCAACAAATCTCTAAAAACTAAGAGAATAATTTAGCCATATTCTACTAATACTAATAAGTGACCAAAGCTTAAGATAGCAACAAAAAGTGCTTGAGTCTAGGGATGAGTAGACTTGTTGATTTAGTCCAATCTTTCAAGAAGATAATTAAACATGAAATGCAACTCATTTCGTACTTCTTGAACATGTCCTTGGGTGATTAGACAATTAGAGAAATTATTGTCTTGATTAAGAATAGGATGTTTTGAGGAGGTTCTACAAAATGATGGTGGAGGACATGAGTAATTTAGGATGAAGATTCTATAGGATGATGAGAGTGGTGGTAATTGGAAATTTCCTCTAATGATCAAGTCCTTGGTGGTTCCTTGTTTCCAACGATGGACTAGTTGGTGATGTAAGTGGTTCCTATTTTAACGAGAAGGTTGGTGAATGAGAAGTTCTCGGTGGTGAATGCTCTAATGAATAGAGAGAGGCTCGGTAAAGGTGTGTAGTCCATGCTTAGGAATGAAGGTTTGAAGTTTTGATAGACTAGGTACATTTGGTTAGAGCTCGATGATCCCTTTCTAACCTAAGAGGTTTAATGAATTATTGCAGTTCTCTTGGCAATTGTTGAATGGGTTTGTTGAGGTGAGATTCTAGCACTATTATCTCTTACGGATGATGATTCGGTGGATGGGAAGTCCTACCATTTTTGGGTTTAACCGGAGATGATTCGGTTGAGGAAATTTCGTGTACAACACGAGCCAGTTTCTTGAGTGTTCTTGGTTGGATGAGTTAGCACTAGGAGCTTTCCTCATGATGAAATGACTAAGGAAAATGTTTCTAAATGCTGAGAATTATGTTGTGTTTGATGACTAAGGGATTCTAGGAAGATGACTTATAAAGGGAAGGATTTAGTAAGTGCATTCAAGACTTAAGTCTCTAATATCCTTTGGAATGTGATGATTAGCATGCACAAGGTTGAAGTTCAGAGTTTCACTGATCTAGGAACTCATTTAAGATGAGATGGAGTGTTTGAGTTAGGGAAGATGAGTTGATTGAATGATTGTTTAGCAATGTTAGACATAAACTGTCATCCGGATCCCACGGTTCGCTCCTCAGAGGGATCCGTCTAGGCTAATCCTAGGGATCCGGCTTTCAGCAGTTATGAAAGAGTGGAAATGATGTTTCTAAGATCTAAGACCTATATCATCTTGAGTGTTTCACGTCCTCTAAGTGTTTAAATGAAGGGTTCTTGAGTACTTGAAGGTAATGAGTGATGTAGCTAATGATTGTTATTTATGGAAGGATTTGGAACTTTCAAGAGTATCAATGGATGAGCAAGGATGACACTAAAGATTTAGAGTGTCAATTGAAGCTAAATGATCCTAGAGATCGGGTTGTGTCTTAGGATAGTGTTTTGGAAAATATCCTAGAGGCGTTGAGATGGGAAAACTAGAATTTGATCAACTTTGATCAATTTTGAGGTAAGGATGATTTATGATCAATTTTGCCATAATCGAAAGATTTCTAAAGATAGATGTGAGGGATCATGTGAGAATGATGAGTGATCATAGAGAGCGGAAGAGTATTGGGTTAAAGTGAAAATGATAGATCTACAAGCGTCTTAGAATGTGATCTAGGTGAGTTGAGTAGGAAAGGATCTACTTAACTTGATAAGGACTTAATTTTCCTTAAGATACTATGTTTAGCTTAGTGTGAGGTGTTCTAAGGACATGATTGAAATACAATGATTGCATTGCCATTTCTGTTTGCCGGATCCCACGGTTCCCTAAGAGTAAGGATCCGTCAAGCACAAATTTTGGGATCGTCTATTGCTAGCAGAACCTTTACAAAAGGTATGCAACTACTTGACAATGCATCATATTTCAAGTTTAAGAGGCTCTAACACTAATATATCAAATGAGATCGAGCTCACAAATAACAAAGAGGTTTATCAAACTTAACAAGCACTATTCAAGAAACTCAAAAACCTATTTACCATCTAGATTAGTAAATCATTTGTATTAACAATGACGTGCAGAGTAGATGATGGTGTTCAAGACAATAGGGTTTGTTTGGCCAAACGGAAGCAATGAATTATGTATAGTCATTACGGATGGTGATTAGCATACAATGAACTTCGTCCATGAAGTCATGTAGCTCTTCTCGATCAAAGCAAGATAATCGCTTGATGAGGCAAGTGGTTGTGATTAACTAAAAGAAAATTTTATTTTCAACTTGTTGATTAGTAATCCTAAGACAATGCAAAGTATTTCCATTGTAAACTTACTAGGAAAACATAGGAGTATAAATTCCCAAGTGAGAGAATGAATATGAGACTGTTACTAGCGGTGCTCAATTACGGCTAAAAACGACCATTTTACGGGTGATTCCACACCCACTTCTATCAAGGAAGAAACTCAACCGTTAGGTCAAATTGAGTTTCTAGTGCAATAAGTTCTCCAGTATTCATTCTCAATTTAGGAAAATTTATATTCCTACAATGGCCTATCAAAGAGTAACAATGATGATACTTTGCTTCGTTTAATATTATACTTGAGACAAATAAGGTGACGAAGGCGTCATGTTAAAAATAAGTTTAAAAGTTGTCCATATGGTAAACAACAAAAATGGTTGGATGAGCTAGTTCAACATATGTTGTTGGAAAGCTTTGAGTTTGGACTTTCGGATATGAACAATTATATTTGCGTTGCACAATAATTTACTTGAGTATATCGGATGAAATAATCAAGTTGTCAATCCTACTATGAAGTTTGGAGAGCGATCATGAAAAGGAAAATGGGAGAGTACATCATCAACACAAGTGTAGGTTATGATCCGATGTACATTCTTGTTGTTTTTAGAAAATGATACAAGAACAAAGGAAATCATGTAACCACATATGACAAACTCAATCAAAAATCCATTTATTGTGTTATATGTTTTAAACATTTTTCAACCTATATGACTTATCTAAATATCTAAACTAACATTTTCGACACAACTAGATGTTATCCCAAACACTCCTTCAAATAGCACATTGATTAGTTGAATATTACTAAATCGACAAACAAGAGAATGAATAGCAAGGTAAGGAAACCACATATGCTATTTAATCAAACAATCACAAAAGCTATTTGAGATAAGCAAATAATCAAGTAATGCAACGAAGACAATTTATCATTTAGCATACCATACGAAAGTTCTTTTTCATCGCTTGTGTTAAATATAAACACGTATACCAAGCTTGATTAGTTTCTTTTATATTTATAAATATGATCAAAACCTTAATTTCCATAGAGGACACATTGTTGTTCAAAGACGAAAACATCCGTCTCCAATTAGATCAAAAGTTTGTGCAAAGTTATGACCGAAAAATGACTTTCTATTATAAATCAATGATTCTGTGAATTATTGTTTTGAATAAGTTTATGAAATCATTTTTAAATGAAAGTAGACTTAAATACCTTTAAAACGATAGGTGACACGACTTCTAACGATACGGTTTAAAAGTTATGAATTTTTTGAAATTCAGACAAAAACTGTCTTCTGTACCACGGATCCCACGGTTCCCTTGCTTGAGGGATCCGTCCAGTGTAACCTGAGGGATCCGCGGATCTGACACAGAATTACAAAAATGTACGTTTTGACCCGACGAAAAGGTTTAGTCTTTGTAGACTTTTTAGTGAAGTTATATTACCCATTTTTACCTTTATCCAAGCTTGATTAACAAGATATCTAACAACAAAACTTCAAAGAAAAAAGTCACTAAAGCACTTTTCATATTATGCTTATTATAAGATAGAAGCATATATCACCATTTTGTCCACAAGCAATTTAGCACGTTTTTGAAAAAAAAAATGTAACTAAGAAAACATACCTTTGCTATATCCCCTTTTTATGGTTTTAGAAACCATATACGCGAAATACTTCATGATCTTCTAAGATACCCAAATCCTAGTATGAAGACTTCTCAAAGGAAAATGTTAGAATGATCTATCACTATCCAACATATGATGATTTCTAAAAACATTACTTTTTGTTTTAAGAAATTCCCTTCTTTGTAGTTTTCAAACATACACGGATCGTATCAAGTTTTCAAAGTACAATATACAAAAAAAACTTGGTAACGAAGCTCTGATGCCAATTGTGGAAAACTAGAAGGGGGGGGGGGGTTGAATAGTTTTACCAATTTAAAACTCCATTTTTGTATTTAGATCGACTTATGTCAATCTATTTGGTTGTTTATGTTGGACGTTGATAGATAGATATATAAATGTGTAATGAAAGATAAAGAGTAAGAAGCACATCACCACGACACAAGTATTTATAGTGGTTCAGCTACAAGGACACCTTCCTTGCCCTACTCCACTCCCCGAGTCACCTACTCGAGGGTTCGTAAGCACTACACCAACTCCTTATGGCGGAGAAGCCTTCACAACGTCGCTTAACCTTTTTCCGGTACAAAGCTAAATACCGAGTTCCTTCACACCAAGGCGAAACACACCTAACACAACGTCGCCTACCCTTTATAAGGTGCTAGGCTAACCACCGAGTTATTTCACACCAAGGAGAACTAATCCTATCACAACGTCGCCTACCCTTTATTAGGTACTAGGCTAAGCACCTAGTTCCATTACTATGGAGGAACTACTACCCTTCACAACACAACACCTAATATCAAGGAGATCCACTCCTTGTTACAACACCATCAAGGATATCACCATCCTTGGAAATAAACAAATACTTATATGTATAACGATGCACCTCATCGATTATACGACCTAGGCATTCTTCCCAAATGCGACTTGATTTGATTCTTCGGCATCCTTCACTAATTCCTTTGACACAACGCTTGGCACCCTTCACTAATGCCTTCGTCTTGACACCTCTAGCATTCTTCACTAATGCTTTGACATGAATGATGAGCACCTTTCACTAATGCTTTCATCTTGACACTTTCGGCATTCTTCACTAATGCCTTCGACCCAACATCTATGGAGAAAGGAAGAACTATCAACAAGAGAACCTTAGTTGTCTTGATGATGACGAAGCATGGCAACTCATGGACTTGAGCTTGCACGTCTTCAAGAAGTGGTGATCTCTCCTTTAAGAGGAACCTAGAAGATCACACAAAAACAAAAGACAAACTACATAGATCACTTAGATATGAGGTTAGAGGGTTAGAATACTTGGGGAAGTATGTGTGTAAAGTGATGAGTAGAAAGGAAGAAATGGCTCTCTTTATAGATAAAATTCTCTACTGTTCCCGGATCCCACGGATCCCTCCCACAAGTGATCGGCTAGCGTAAAGCTAGGGATCCGTGGACGCTCCCTTACCCATGGGTATTTTTGGTTATGGGTCATGGGTCATGGGTTGATCCATAGATCTTTGGCTAGATACAATGTATCTCTTGAGTGCTCACCAAGGGTTCAATGTATCTAGACATTCTTTTGAGTGCTCACCAAGGGTTCAATGTATCTAGACATTGGGTATGGGTCAATACCATGGGTTATGGATATATTCCATATATGATATAAGCATGATGTCATGCAATGGGTTATGGGTCAAGCTTAATGGATCATGGGCTTTGGGTTGTACCCAACTACATTCAATGTATTTGCCCAATGGGTTATGATACTTAAGTTTCTACCCATTTATATTACCCAATATACTACATACTAGTTATGTGTATATTTTACCCAAATATGTAAACACTAGTTGTTGTACATATGTAATATTAAATCATAAAATCACTTATACTTGTTTTAGTGTTTTATGTGAAAATGTGAATATGTTAGAAACTATTAGTTCAAACCATTTACGTATTTTATTGGTTTCGTTAAAATGATTTTACGTTTGTTATCGACAAAACATTAGAAGATCGTAAAATATAAATAAACGTTTTTACGGCTTATTTGTATTAACAAATTGCACAGCCGGGTTTGAATATGGGTCATCAAGGACAAATGGTTGGAGTTATTGGGAATCAGCAGGGATATGCTACTGGATTTTGCATGGGTAATCAGGCGGTTCCGTATCAGGGTAATCAGTTGGGTTAAAATGATGGAAATCAGATGGGACAGAATTTTGGGAATAGAGCAGCGGGTAATCAGAATGGGAATGTTGCAGCTCCAATCGTTGGGAATTATGGAAATGTGAATCAGTGTAATCATGTTAAGTGTTACAACTGTCAAGGAGTGGGTCACATGGCAAGGAATTTTCCTACCAAGCCGAAAAAGAAGGATCTTGCGTATCTTCAGAAAGCTATCATGTTGGTACAAAAGGAAAATGCAGGACTTCAGTTGAGTGCTGAGGAACATGACTTTATGGCTATTATGGATGATTTGGAAGACCTCGAGGAAATCAATGAAAACTGCATCTTCATGGCAATCTTCAGGAGACTAAGTACGACACTGACTCTGACGCACCTCCTGTCTATGACGCCAATGCAGTATCTGAGGTACCAATCATTGATCCATGCTATGACAATGTCATATTTGATGTGTTTACTCATGACGAACAACATTCTGTGACATCCGCACCAACTTATGATACATACCTGGACAATCCGAGTTGTAGCAATACTAACTCTGAAACTCCAGATGTGGATCCTAGTGGAGGTTGTATGGCACAAAATACTGAGACTGATGAGGAAACACGTGCTTACTTTGAAACATTAATCAATAACTGTGGCATTGAAATCGAGAAAGTTAAAACGGTCAATCACGTAGTTAAGGCCGCGAATGCTAAATTGACCGCTGAGCTTGAGAGTTACAAGGAGAATGCAAAAGCTTTTGAATTTCATAAAAACAAAGAGTCAGAATTAGAAATTGGTTATCGAGATTCCGTCTTAAGAGAACAACAATTGCAAATCAAGTATAACACACTTGATGTGAATTTGAACTTGAAAATAAAATCTTTAAACAAGGAAATTTCTGATCTTAAAGACAAACTTTCTAAACAACAACCAACTTATTCTAATCTTGAAAAAGAGAAGGAACAGTTGATTGCTGATTTTTCAAAACGAGAAGATTCTCTTCTTGATGAAATTCTTGATAAAAATGAAATGATCAAAAAGTTGGAAAATTTGCTTGTTACAACGGGTCATTCAGCCAAATCAACCAATATGCTGATTAATCAAACAAATCCGTATTTTCATACAACACAAAAAATGGCTTTGGAACACACGTCCTTGTTTCCTCAAGAAAGCTCAGAAAGAACAGAATGTTTTGAACAATGGAAAACCTTTGCATGAACCCATAATTTTTCATGATTCTCTTGAAACGTTAGAACTATATGAGGAGAGTAGATCAAAAATGAAACAAAATCATCCGGAATCAAACCAATTGATTATAACAAATGGAACTAAATTAATGGAATTACTTTTGTTACTCAAAAAGAAAAGTCAAAAGTTTTCCCACACCAAGTGTTTCTAACAAAATGTCAACACCTGTTTCAAAATTAGTTTCAAAACTAGTTGTTGTCTCAAAATCTCTTTCGAACATTGAACAAATGTCTTCAAACAATCCTTTTAACACAAGTGATGCGAGAAGTATTTTAGAGAATGTGAAAACTAGAATTGCGGATCTTCAAGAGACTGTTAAAACTAAAACCAATATTACAACAAACATCTGGTTTAATAGTTTTGATAATGAAATTAAAAAGTTTTTTGAAACTGAAATTGCCCCTAAGCTGAATAACATCAACTCAAGGGTAATTCATTTTGAACAAGCATTTTTGAAAGAAACGACTGACTTTGTCAAGGACCATAAATCCCTGGTAAAGCAAGCTAATGAAAGTGTTGAACACATCAAAGTTTTGGAAAATTTAAATGATTCTCTCTTCGAAGATGTTCTGACTACTGATATTATGTCCATTATTTTACAAACATATTCTGTTGAAGATCATGAAAGACTCCAGTCTGATACATCCGAAATTGTTTCATAATATGAAAAAGCTCTTGAAAAAGAAAATGTATCATATTTTAAACAACTTGATCGAAAAACTGAGGAATGCAAGTATGACAAACTGTCGTATGAGCGTGCCTACAATGACATGAAAGAAAAAAAATGATCATTTGAGGGCTCAACTGGAATGTCAAAAAGGAAAGGCAGTGGATACTGAGATTACAAAACCATTGACTGAGGAGAAAGCAAATGTTCCCAAACCGGTTTTCAAACCAAAAATGTCTGTTTCTCTGCCTCCTCCAAAAGTCAATGAGAAAAATGATTTATCAAAAATAGTCACTCTACCTGCCTTGCCTAAACAAAATGTTGAAAAAGGAAAAGCGGTTATCGAGACACCAAAAGTTTTAGCACCTGGCCTGTTTAAGATGAGTACCACTAATGTGTCTGCCTCCACATCTAAACCATATGGAATGAACAACATAAGTTTAGAAAAGCACTCTAAAGAGACTAGGAAAGCTGAAACCACTTCTCTAGATAAAAATGTGAATCCTAATGCGTGTGCCTTACCTTCTACAGGACTAGAAAGCACCTCTAGGAGCAGCAGACTAAAGTCTAAGAGCAATACAAGGAACAATAGAGTCTCGCGTGCCTCTAAGAGTAGTAGCTTGAATAAAGAGAAGAAAGTAGAAGACCACCCCAAGAATTTACCGCTTTACAATAAGAAAGAAATTTCATCTGAATGTAATGAACCTATGAAACTTGCAAAGTCTAATGAATGTGTTGAATCTCTTTATTTAACTTGCAAGAAATCTTTAATTAATATTCAAGATGATTGTGTTTCTAAGAATGTGAATGATAAGCCTGTTAAGAAGAACGTTCCAAAAAGGACTTATGCTAAACGAGTAGGAAGACTAGTTGCAAGACTTAGGCTTTAAACTACTGATAGAAAGCATAGTGTTTACTTTAGGGATGACATTTGGAAACCCACGGGTAGAATTTTCACACTCCAGAATGGCACAATGAGTGACCAACCCGAATACCCAGTAGAAAACTTCTTTGAGTGTGATCAGGATTTTACCTCTAACCCAAAGGAACCAAAATCAAAACGGTGTCCAAAATCTCTTTTCTTTTATTGGCAGGTTATCGAAATATGTCTTTGGATCGTCGACTCGGGTTGCTCCAAGCACATGACCGAAAATCTGAAGCTGCTGATCAAATTCGTCTGGAAATTCATGGGAACCGTACATTTCGGAAATGATCATGTAGCAGCTATCATGGGTTATGGAGATCTACCTTTTGGAAATTATTTGATAACTCGGGTTTACTATGTTGAAGGGTTGGGACATAATTTGTTTTCAGTCGGGCAGTTCTGTGATGCAGATTTAGAGGTTGCTTTTAGGAGAAACTCTTGCTTCATTAGAAACTTGAATGGCACTAATCTCTTAACGGGGAATCGTGATACAAACTTGTATGCTATCGACATTAACCAAATGGCCTCTTCATCACCAATATGTCTTATGACACGAGCATCTGGAACAAAGTCCTGGTTGTGGCATAGATGATTATCCCATCTCAATTTCGACACCATTAACAAACTGGCCAAAGACAACATCGTCAACGGACTTCCAAAGTTCAAATACACCAAGGATCACTTATGTCCATCATGCGAACAAGGTAAAAGCAAAAGAGCATCATATAAACCTAAATCCGTACCTAGTTCGGAAGCAAAGTTGCATATGTTGCACATGGACTTATGTGGCCCAATGAGAGTTGAAAGCATTAATGGGAAAAAGTATATCCTTGTTATCGTCGATGATTATTCAAGATATACATGGGTTAGGTTTCTGAGATCAAAAAAGGAAGCACCAGGCATCATCATCACCTTTCTAAAGCGAATTCAAGTACTTATTCAAACTCCAATAAGGGTTGTAAGAACAAACAACGACACATAATTTACTAATCAGGAGTTAAGAGCTTACTTTGAAAATGTTGGAATCTCACATCAGACATCAGTTGTTAGAACTCCACAGCAGAATGGGGTAGTTGAAAGAAGAAATCGTACTCTTGTGGAAGCTGCTCGCACAATGCTAATTTCTTCTAGTGCACCGTTATTTCTATGGGCTGATGTTGTTGCCACTGCTTGTTTCACTCAGAACCGATCCCTAATCCATCCAAGATTCAATAAAACCCCATATGAGCTAATGAACAACAGAAAACCTGATATCTTTCTTTCACGTGTTTGGTGCTTTGTGCTATCCGACAAACGACAGAGAAGATCTAGGAAAACTAAAAGCTAAAGGTGATATTGGAATCTTCATTGGATATTCAGATAACTCGAGGGCATTAGGGTGTATAACGGAGAACTAGGAGGATCATGGAGACGATGAATGTGAATTTGATGAACTTTCACAATGGCTTCAGAGAGACTCGCCTAGAACCCGCCACTAAACCCTCAGAATTCTGGACACATCAGTTCAGGACTCGTACATCAAAGAGCTCAATCAACTTCGTTTGACAATCCTAAAGAACAAGAATGAGAGAATTTCTTTGAGTTAATGTTCGATGAATACTATGGTGGATCTTCGACAAATGCATCAAACCATCATTCCGCTGCACCCGCTCAAAATCATCCCCACACCAACAGAAAGAGATGCATCTACCACGGTCGAAACCAATGCACCAACTCCGTCAAAATCATCTACACCTACTCCAGTTCTTGAAACCATTCTACCAACAGTTGATGAGCACAACCAAAACATATCATTTCAAGGAGAACCTTCACAAAACCAGAACGATGCAACGTTAGATGAAGACTTATTTGAAAACCCGTTTGCTACGGAATCAGCTGAATCATCTTCAAGCTTACGAGAACCATCTAACTCGCATATGTTTAACCAACGGTATCCTTCACTCGAAGTGGTCAAAAGACCACCCAATTGAACAAGTTATTGGTGAACCTTCAAGGCCAATTCAGACGACACGCCAACTTGCCACCGATTGCGACTTATGCATTTACCTTTGCTCAATTAGCAATATAGAGCCAAAGAACATTCACGAGGCAATGACAGAACCCGCATGGATAGAAGCAATGCAGGAGGAACTTCTCCAATACCGTCTACATGACTCTTGGGATATGGTTCCAAGACCAATTGACTCGATCGAGTCATTGATCTTAAATGGTTATGGAAGAACAAAAGGGATGAAGAGATGACTGTAATTCGCAACAAAGCTCGTCTTGTGGCCAAAGGATACAGACAGGAAGAAGGGATAGACTTTGAAGAGTCATTCGAACCGGTAGCTAGACTTGAGGCAGTCAGGATTTTCTTAACCTATGCAGCTCACAAAAACATCATGGTTTATCAAATGGACATTAAGACCGCGTTCTTGAATGGAACTCTGAAAGAAGAAGTGTACGTGAGTCAGCCTGAAGGCTTTATAGACATGGAACATCCAGACTACGTCTACAAACTCAAAAAGGCAATCTATGGATTAAAGCAAGCTCCGAGAGAGTGGTATGACGAACTGTCCTCTTTCCTGACTCAAAACAATTTCACCAAAGGAACGGTTGATCCTACCTTGTTTACACAAAAATGCAAAAACGACATTTTGATTGTTCAGATTTACGTGGACGACATCATTTTTGGGTCCACTAATCCGAATCTTTCAAAACATTTTGAAAATTCCTGAAAAGCAAATTTGAAATGTCCATGATGGGGGAACTAAAGTTTTTTCTTGGTTTACAAATTCATCAATCCCCACGTGGAATTTTTATTAATCAAGCTAAATATACAACTGAGATTTTAAAAAATCATGGTATGGATAATTGTGACTCGGTCGGTACACCAATGGTAACATCACCAAAAATTGGAGCCGATTTATTTGGGAAACCTATTGATCATAAGAAATATCGGAGCATGATTGGTTCTCTCATGTATCTCACTGCTAGTAGACCAGATATTCATTTTGCTGTTTGCTTATTAGCACGGTTTCAGGCAAAGCCTACCAAACTGCACCTCAAAGAGGTTAAAAGGATCTTTCGGTACCTGAAGTAATCCATTCACATGGGACTTTGGTATCCGAAGGAATACGGATTTGATCTAATTTCCTTTTCAGATACGGACCACGCAGGTGATCAAGTTACAGCAAAAAGCATATCCGGAGGAGCACAATTTTTGGGTGAAACGTTAGTCAGCTGGTCTTCAAAGAAACAAGATTGCACTGCACTTTCAACCGCTGAAGCTGAGTATGTGTCTCTATCTGCGTGTTGTGCTCAAGTTCTATGGATGAGAACACAACTCACAGATTATGGCTTTACTTTCGATAAAATACCTATGTATTGTGACTCGAAAAGTGCCATAGCCATATCATGCAATCATGTTCATCACTCAAAGACTAAGCATATCAGAGTCCGCTATCACTTCATAAAAGAACATGTGGAAGAAGGTACTGTTGAATTATTCTTCGTGAAGACTGATTACCAACTCGCCGATCTATTTACTAAAGCCCTTCCAAAAGAAAGGTTTGACGATTTAGTTCGATGAATTGGAATGCGAAGCCTAACCCCTGAGGAGTTAGAACGTCTTCTCGAATCTTCTTGAAAATGTTTTTCCAATAAGCTTCGCTGTAAATATTTTTGAAAAACAAAAAACAAAATTTGAAAAACCAACAAAAGCAAAATAAAAAAAATAAAAAAAAACAAAAACAATATAAAATCAAAAATCCAAAAATATTCTTCTCACGACATGTCTCTCGTATAATCGATATTCTGTACGTTTCTAGAAATGTCATTCAACAATGATACGGACATGTACAGATGATTGAACGAGAGTTCTTTAAATGTTTTCTAAAACATGTCATTTTTCAAAAATTCTTAAAAATGGCTTTCGTATACTTCAGTACGAAACCCGGACAAAAATGATGACTTTTGATTATTTTCAAATCAAAACTCGTTTTTTAAAAAAAAAAAAAAATAATAATAAAAAATAAAAATAAAAATAAAATCAAGTGTACGCTTCAGTGCACTACATTTAAAACTGGTGAGAAATCATCATCATCTTGAGCACTTTTTCAAGATTGTTCAAAAAGATTTTCAAAATCTTTCAAAATATTTTGTGCTCAAGATAACTCCCTCTAAAACCCTTTAATTGATTATGCTTTATTAAAGGGGGAGTATAAAACCAAAATTTTCCAAATTCATGCTTAAATCAAATCCGTTTGTCTCCCTACAAGATTTGAAAAATATTGTTTAATCCGTTGATATCAAAAATATCACGAATATGCTATTTTTGAGGGGGAGAAGACGTGATTAAAATATGATCAAAAAGTTTAATGATCGTTGTTTGAATCTCAAAATGAGCTCGACTCAGTCGGAAAAAATGAATTGACGGGAATCAAAGTCAGTAAATGTACCATCTCGAGAAACTTGTGATAGATATGCACTTTCATGGGTCTAACCTCCTTTTCAAGGAGGTTTACAATCAGTTAGTTATTAGAGCTAGTTGTCACCTAAAAACTGACAATGGGACTCTTTAACTAGGCAACGTAACCGTGTCTGTCTCGGGGGAATTGTCTATCATGAGCGATCAATTCTAAAGTGCGAACTCTACTCTTACTGTGCACTTTTGTCAAAACTTATAAGCACATGTGAAGGGGGAGTGTTTATGAAAATATAAAACTCTCAGAGTGTTCCAAACATGTTTTCAATCATAAACACTTTGAGAGATTTTCAAGAAAAGGTTTTATGGCAACATGGGACAGTCATGGAGTTATAAGGTGATTAAGGATAGGAAATCCGTCCTATGATCCGCCAGAGCCAGAGGGATCTACCCAAGGACACCACCAATAGTTAGTATTAGAAGTCCTCAGGTATGCTTGAAAAAAGGAGTAATGTGAGAAAGGAGAAAGAAGGGGTTGAAGAATTAAAAAGAAATATAATGAAAAAGGGTGAATAGAAATAGCCCTCCATATTCAACCTTAGGGCAGAAATCGGGTTCAATTCATCTGCTACTGGTTGTCACTAGATGACACTGGTATTGAAGACAAAGACGTCATGGACCCAGTGATGCACTGCACTAAACCTTCTAGCCACTCAATTCCTCTTAAAAGGATTTGTTTCATTCTCACTAGGAACCCTGCATAATCTATTGACCTTCTCTTAGAGTTGGTTGGTATTGAAGAAGGAGACCCTCTCCCTAGTCTCTGCTTAGGAAAATCAAAATGCACTAATTGAGTCTAGAGCCACGAGATTCACAAAAAGATCTCATAGGAACACTTGACATGACATCGCTTGTTGTTCATCAATAAGGACACAAGTGATATATTCTAGAGTCCTACGCAGATCTTAGCAATCTGCCAGAACATTTATGAGAAGTTTCACATATGTGATCTTCAATGATTGAATGGAAACTCCTGCCAGGGTCTACATCAAGCAGCCCTGACAGCAGGTCACTTCGGTAACTCCTCGTGGATTACACTTAGTGTGTCTCAAACGGTCTACAGTCGTGAGGTGATGCTTAGGTGTACCTCAGCGACTCATCTGAACTGTAGGTGTACTTCGGTACATCGCGTTATCTCACTTGTGGGGCTTCAGTTCAGAAACGGCCTTTGTGAGAATTAGAGACGTGTTTTCACACTATGCTGTTAACACACTCGAAATTCAAACTTGTAAGCGCTAGATTATTTCTAACCCATTTTTTATGTTTTCTTCTTATGGATGCTTGCGGGAGGAAGAGATCGTGCAGATTCTCCACATGCTCATACCAACAACATCACAAATGAAGTTCTCATCAAAATCAAAGGCTACACAAAGTTAAAGATGATTCTTCGTCAATGTCAAAGAATCTACAAAGTTTAAAGACTAGAGAACTTCTCAAACATCAAAGTCAAAAGGAAGTGTGAGCATGGTGGAGAAAGACGTGGAGACACCTAACCAACGAAGTTGACAATGGCAGACAACCACATTAATTGATCACAAAGCATGAAGGAACAAAGAATCAAGACTATTCTATATCTACACACAAAGTTCAAGCTCAAAGAAGGTAAAGACCTAATCAAGTGGAGCATCTTTTGAATGACCACCCCTTAGGGGGAGATTGTTAGCCGTAACATTTTTATTAGAAGTGATGGTAATTCAATTTTAGGAACTTTGTAACATGTGTTAGATATAGTGATAGAATAGTCAACGGGCTCGTGGATTGGACTAAGCTAAATGGCTAGAAGTTATGTTAAGCTAGCTTTGAATAAGTTCATGTAATCCAATCCAATCCAAGTTCACCATGAGGCCCATGGAAAGCCCTTTAGGGCATTTTGTCTTGTACTATAAATACCCCTCAAAGTCTCATTTTAGGGGTGTGCTTGAGTGTGTATGTGTGTGTGTTTTCTTTGAAGTAATACAAGTTTCTTGTTTTCATCTTAACACATATACGCATAACCTATATCATCAAGTCACCTTCTTTCCATCTTTGTTTCTTGTTTCCTCTACGCATAACGTGAGTGTTTGTGTTCGTGTTTTACGTGTTTGGTTAGTTTGGTAAAGTGATAAGGTTGAGATATTTAAGGTCCTAAAGTGTTATATATTCGACTATTTGTAAAAAATAGTTTTCGACTCATTCGGACTCGTCACCTAAAATTTCTTTCGGGGTATTTTGGATAGTCGTCAAAATAATCTTCCATGAGACGTTATTCGGCGCCTTCATAGTCTTGGGGAATAGACCTCCCTGTGTATGAATTAGTGGCTTCATCGTTATCAAAGGCTAGATATTGTTCATGATATTCATATAAACATAATAATTGTTCGACTCGATCTTCTTCGTTCTAACTCATGTTACAAGTGTATAAAATTGGGATAAAATGGATTGTTGTTGGTTGTTTTATGAAAAAGATGGGTATTTACTCAAAAAAATAGGGTATTTTTTCTTGAATCCAACCGTTGCCCAACTTCCATTTTTCAAAAAGTAAATTAAAAAAAAAAACTTCTTGATAACATCGCTATGGCGAAGCCGACGATGCAGGTTGGCGGCGCCATAGGGGAAAAATTCCCTTTGTCGTGTGATACGCCACTGCACTAGGCACTCTAATAGTGGTCGTTTTCTAGAAATATTCATCGATAAGGTCAAAGTATATCGGTATTCCGGAAAGGTGAGATGGCATTTCGTATCTTAGTTCTATTGGTCATGGTTCAAATGGTTCAGATCTCGATGTTCTATATGGTGTTTTGGGGTTCAGATGTGGCAGTTTGGTTATGGTCGATGTTTTAAGGGTCGTGGTCAAGCTATGTTTGCTTTAGCTCTTATATCATTATCAGTTTGTGGTCAGCTTTATCCTTAAGGTTCTTATGGTGGTTTAAGTTATTCGGTTGTGTTCAGAGATGTCCATTGAGGTTAGCGGTTGTAGTTTGGTATATTGTTTGGTTCGTAGTTGATATTGGTAGTTTGTTTACAAATGGTTAAGGTCAAGATTGGGTGTGGTTTGGTGGAAGATTGGGTCGTTGTTTCCAAGTGAGGATTCGTTCGTGGTTTTCAAGTGAGGATTGGTCCATTGTTTGCAAGTGATTATTGTTCGTTGGATGCAAGTGGTTAGGGATATGATTAGGTCTTGGTTCGGGTGATTCATATTCGTAGTTCAAATAGTTTATATTTTCAGGAAGTAGTTCAGTGTAGAGTTTGTGCTTCCGGGTCACGTTTATGGTCGAGGGTCAAGACAACGGTGTTCGTGTTCAGTTTAGTGGTTTTCATGTATCCTAAGGTATTTGAGGTCATCCGTATCCACTCTCTACACTACACCACTCGGTTATATTGTGTGTCCAAAGTTGTTTGAGTTTAAAGCTTCGGTATGTTACGTCTTAGCTAGTCATGTGATTTCATGCATGATGCAATGGACATCTTGGGTCAGTCTAGTCCGGATCAGACAACTATTTCTCTATAAATAGTGAGTCATTTCCTCATTTATGCTCACCCTTTTTAGATATATCTTCTCTCTATATTCTCACCTCACTAACCTCAGATCTAAGGATCATCCATGTAGCTTTTCTTTTAGTGATTCTCTAGGTTCTTCTTAAAGGCGAGAACACAACGATTAGCATAGAAGACTTACAAGCTTGAAGTCATGAGTTTTCTAGACTTCATCATCATCACAAGATCACAGAAGTGTCTCTTGTTGTTGATTCCTCTCAAGTATTTCATAGGTGTGGTGTGTTAACTAGTGGTGCTTAGATTAGTTCCTCCATTGTAAAGGAACTCGGTATCTAGCCTTGTACCAGATAAAGTGTAGGCGATGTAGGTTTGGTTCTACCTTGTGGAAGAACCCGATATCTAGCCTTGTACCAGATAAAATGTAGGCGACGTAGGCTTGGTTCTTCTTTGTAGAAGAACCCAGTATTTAGCTTTGTACCGGATAAATTGTAAGCGGCGTTGTGAAGGCTTCTCCGACAAGTTAAGGAGCTTGTGGTGTGTAGTGTTTACGAACTCTCGAGTTGGGTACTCGGGGAGTGGCGTAGGGCAAGGAAGGTTGTGTGTTATGGTTGTGTCTTTCTTTCTCTATCTCTTAATATTTTTTATTTACTATCAATATCCACACACACCAAAATAGATTGACATAAGTCGAACTAAAATTTTTAAAACGAATTTTTAATCAGTAAAACTATTCATCCCCTTTCTAGTTTTCTACAATTGGCATCAGGGCTTCGTTACCAAGTTTCTTAGAGTATATTGTACTTTAAAAACTTAAAATGGTCCGTGAATGTTTTGAAAACTACAAAGAAGGAAAACCTTTGTAAAAATTGACATCAAATATATTTTTACTAAAAGGATAAAACTTCTATTTTTGGATATTGATTGTTTTAGTATTACTTATTTTTATCTAAAAACTGTAACAAATTTTGGTTAAAGAAATCCTCATGATAGGAATCTTTGAATACTTCACCCTATTAAAGGAAAAATTAAGTTTGCAAACAAAGAAGAACCTAAAAGAGTTGTCAGCCTCCTTTACCAAAAAGTATGCAGGTATTTTAAAAGCTCGTGAAGTATTTCGCGTCTATCTGAGAAAACTTAGCAAACGTATGTTTTCTCACTAATAAATGGTGTCTGAAAATTGTTAGTGTCATATGTTTAAAATGTTGGTCTATATGCTTCTTTCTTATGTTAACATTTACATGATCTCCTTTCTCAACTTCTTTGTTGATCATTCCTTTTGTGTATCTTACCTAAATGTCATAGTCACATGAATTATTTGTCACACCGTAATCATACCTTTCAAAAGATCTCTTCTCACTAATTCTCACATTCCTTTCGTACGTCATGAATGATATTAAACTCTATCAATCCCCAATTTCTTAATCAAAACTCATTTACACTCATCTTTTAAAAACTCTCCAAATGAAAAGGTCAAGTCAACGCAAAATAAAAGTTTTTTACGCCTTGATCATCATCACAATCACACTCATGTTACTCATCTATTTCTGTGTCAAACTCTCTCACAACAATGTATTTCCTCTCATACATCTCTACATCTTTTATGTTCATCCATTCCCATGTATTACCTTATGCAAAATGGAATAAGAGTATGATCTCATCTAAATCACTCCTCATAATATTAGCTCTCAAACTCTCGCTTTAGTTACTTAGGATCAATATTTATATATTCAAAATTCACCTTAAAACAAATGAACTAGTGACAAACAATATATCAAAAACCAAACATTCAAAATCATCATGTTTGATGTGTTCTTGGATCCGTTCACTTTAACAGGCCGGATCCCTCTTTAAAAGGATCCGGCAAAATCGGCAATACATACAACAAATAATATTCAAACATCACAAACAACTCCTCTCTTTCCCTCTCTTCATCCCAAACGAACTGAAACACACGCAAACTCATTTTAGGATGTTAATTCAAATAAGCCATAAAAACGTTTATATATATTTTACGATCTTCTAATGTTTTGTCGATAACAAACGTAAAATCATTTTAACGAAACAAATAAAATACGTAAATGGTTTGAGCCAATATTTTACTAACATACTTACATTTTCATATAAAACACTAAACAAGTATTATCGTTTACATCTTATAGATATGCATATGTATAACAACTAGTGTTTACATAATATCGAAATGTACATATATACTTAGTATATATTGTGGAAAACTAGATGGGGGGGGGGGTTGAATAGTTTTCCGATTAAAACTTTGTTTTAAACTATTTAGATCGACTTATGTCAATCTATTCATATGTGTGTGTTGGATGTTGATAGATAAACATATAAATAAGTAAAGCAAAGATAAAGAGTAAGAAACACAAAATCACAACGCGAGTATTTATAGTGGTTCGGCTACAAGGACACCTTCCTTGCCCTACTCCACTCCCCGAGTCACCTACTCGAGAGTTCGTAATCACTACACAACACAAACTCCTTGTGGCGGAGAAGCCTTCACAACGTCGCCTACTCTTTATCCGGTACAAGGCTAGACGTCGGGTTCTTCCATGAGGTAGAACCAAACCTATCACAACGTCGCCTACACTTTATCCGGTACAAGGCTAGATACCGAGTTCCATTACTAAGGAGGAACTACTACCCAACACTACACAACACCTATCCAAAAGGATATCCACTCCTTATGACAACATAAACAAGGATATCAATATACTTTGACCCAAAACTAATATATCTTGTACATCAACACACCATATCGAATGTACACCTTAGGCACCTTTCACCAATGTCTTTGACACGACTCCTAGGCACCCTTCACTAATGCCTTCAACACGGAATTTCGGCACTCTTCACTAATGCCTTTGACACGGCTCTTCGGCACCTTTCACTAATGCCTTTGACACAGATCTTCAGCACCTTTCATTAATGCCTTTGACACGGATCTTCGGCACCTTTCATTAATGCCTTCGTTTTGACCCTTTAGACATCTTTCACCTATGTATTCGACACAACACTTCTAATAAGAAAGGAAAGAACTATCAACAAGATAACATCAGTATTCTTGATGATGACGAAGCTTGGCAACCCATGGACTTGAGCTTGCTCGACTTCAAAATGTGGTGATCTCGCCTTTAAGAGGAACCTAGAGAATCACACAAACACAAAACTACATAGAAAGATCCTTTGGATCTGAGGTTAGAGAGTTTACAACACTAAGAGAGAATGTGTGTGAAAAGGGGTAAGTTACAATGAAGAAAAGGCTCACTATTTATAGAGAAAAAATACTACTATTCCACGGATCCCACGGATCCCTTACATGAGGGATTTGTCTAGTGTATTTCTGGGGATCCGTAGGACGCTCCTCCTAAATGGGTTATGGGTCATGGATCATGGGTCATGGGTTGTGGACTTTGGATCATGGGTATCCAAATAGATACAATGTATCTAAAAGATGCAATGCATCTAGTCAATAGGTCATGGGTTAGCTCCATGGGTCATGGATAATCCCATTATGACTTATGCATGATGTCATGCAATGGGTCATGGATCATCCCCCATGGGTATGGGTCATGTATTTTGGGTTTTACCCAACTACATTCAATGTATTTAGTCAATGGGTCAAATACGTAGGCTTCTACCCATTATATTACCCAATACAATATATACTAAGTATGTATGTATATATATATATATAAATATATATATCTATACATTATATATAAGAGGAGGCATGCCACATATAATGTCATTTGGCATCCCATAATGCCATGTCATTATTCCATGTCATCAATGCCACCTAAGTAGCTTTTTAATTAAAATATGTTAGACTTCATAAAATTCAGATTTTTTTACCCCAAAAAATCATGCTGTTGGATTCGAACTTGGGACATTACATAACATTAACAACCATGCTGACCACTAGATCAACAATGACTTTTGGTTTATAGTTTGAAAACAAAAATCTATAAACCTTTCCAAACAAACATAACCCTCAAATTAGCCAGATTCATTATTATATCTCAAAACCCTAATATCATTCTAACTGTAACCCACACAAATTCATTCGTTGCCCATCATTCTTCTCTGAAACCCTAAATCAAAACATTGAATCACCGGTTCTTTACTACCTGTTTTTTTCCCACTTAAATTACATGTAAGTGATTAATTCAGATATGCTACTTCAAATATTTTTTTTCTTTATGTTTTTGCTGTTGTATTGCATATATGCAGATAAGATAGCAATGATGTTGCCTCACTTGAGATCCAAACACACACTCAATGCTTCCTCTGATGGATTACTCATTTGAGGTTTATCACACCTTTATGTATATATAACTTTATGATTTTATTTGGTAGTGCATGTATTGTTTTACACCGGTATTTTTGTTTAACTTTCCAATGTTCCAGGTAGACTCATTTTAATATATCAGACATGGAGAAGGTACATGATTTATCAATATCATTAAAGATGCTATTAAGGAAGGCAAATATGGAAAAGTTCTATTGAACACACTACCTGAACCGCTTGAATCTGATGTGTGCTTAGTCCCTCAAACTAACTACCTGGATGTTGAATAATATGGAGATATTGCTATTGATACTCCAAATGTATAATTTCTGTAAGTCACAACTTATTTACATATACGAAACAACATGCCGGTTTCTTATGCTTAATTTGCTTATGCGCAGATTCCTTGCTACTTCCATCGCCCGTTTAAGAGATTAAAATCTACTAACACGAAAATTTGCAATAACGTGATTAATCACACTATTAACGAAGCTATTTCTCGCCACCTAGATGGTTTCAAAGCAGGCCATCAAATGATAAAGAAAATGAAAGTTTGTTACTTTTATATTGTTAAAAATACATACATGTAGCTTGTAATAACAAGTAATCAGTAATTACATCAATGGTAAAAATCGAAAGCTTGTTGCATATAATTGTGAAAATAAAAGTTCAGAACGTACAATGATAAAGGTGTGAATATTCTTTGTGTAATTATATACAATAACTGATACTTGATTTTGACTAAAGGATGGTCCGACGTTTAAAGTGAAGTATAAGTTCAGGCCTTATTTCTATGCTGCTACAAAGGTAAGTTACACTCATATTGATATAATGGTTATTTTGTGTTTATAAGTTAAATCGTCATATCTAATAGCTGTTAAACTTAGTAGGATAAGATGGAATCGGATGTTGACGCATATTTAAAAGAAAATTCGAAGGGCAAATTGCGGATATTGAAATAGTCGAAATGGAGGACCTTGATCTTGTAAGTCGTTATCGCATAAAATGACCGATGCTTGTGTTTTTTCCCTTTGCTTATCGTCTGACTAAATAGTATTCGATTTCACATGTCACAGAAAAACCATCTTTCTGGATTATGAAAAACTTACTTAAAAATATCATTTGACACTGTACAACAACTAATGCAAGTAAAGAAGGACTTGATGCGTGCGGTTGAAAGAAATCGAGAAAATAATAATGCATATGAGTCCATACTAGCAGTAGGAAAAAGGTATGCTAATCAGTATATGTACTTTTGTATCAAGGCTTTAGAGCAGTTAAATCCTTTTAATTTTATAACATGATTTTTTTTGGTGTTTATAGAAAAGAACAAATTAATGATTTTATAGATTAAATTGTTGACAATGGTAATATACCTTTTTCACATCTATAAAAGTGTTAGTATTTTGTATCGTTAATTATAAATATTGCATGTCTCACTTCTGTGAAATCATACTTGTTAGATATAAGATGCGGGCTGTGGTATGCTGTTAATGTGTCAAGTGGCTTAGTTACTATTGAAAGAAGGCACAAACTTCTACAACGTGCTGAAGTTCATGTTTGTGCATTTGATATAGAGACCACAAAGCTTCCTTTAAAGTTTCCTGATGCTGAGTATGATTTAGTCATGATGATCTGTTACATGGTTGATGGTTGAGGATATTTGATTATCAACAGAGAGGTGAGTACAATAAGTAATTTGAGCTTTTTCTTACGATATATAGTTATATTTTCTTGAGGCTTATTAGTATGTTTGTTTGCAATTATTTTTAGTGCGTTGGTGAAGATATCGAGGATTAGAGTACACTCCAAAATCTGAATTTGAAGGATACTTTGAAGTGACAAATGTGAAGAATGAGGTCTGAGTTTTTAATTTCTTTGTATTAAACTTCGTTCCTAAAGGTTTTAACGATTATATTTCTGTTTAATTATGCAGGAGGAGTTGCTATAATTGTGGTTTTCACACATGAGAGAGGTGAAGCCTCGCATTTACGTCACATACAATGGAGACTTTTTTGATTGGCCGTTTTTGGAAAACAGGGCAGCTCATTATGGCTTGAGAATGAATAATGTATGCTGAAAACTTTTTATATATAAATTTTATCAAAAAGAGGATTCATGTGCGCATCGAGCATGTCATACCATCAAGGGGCACCGAGGAGTTCAAGCAGAGAGTTAATAAGAACGGCCAACTAAAGGCAAGCAAAGGCTAAGGGTAAGATCATCAGTACCAAGAGGCAACCTTTGGGACACAAACCAGGATTTATGGTCGAAGGTACAACTCTAGAGACCGTTACTCCCATTCCGTATGACGTGGATACTAAGCTAAATTCCTGTGGTGTTTGTGTTCAGTTATGTTTCATTAAATTTCAAAACATTATAACCTTTCATTTGTTTTTCAAGTATTATCTATAATTTTAGACTGGGAATGTTTTGTTCTAGATTGCTAATAACTGCTGGAATGAGTTATATTTACAAATCTCAACCTTCATTTGTGTTTCACTGTGGCTTGGCTCTAAGTTTTACATTTTTATTTCTTTGTACTTAATCAGGTCTTTATAGAGAAAACAAATGTGTATCTGGCATTAGTTGGAGATTTCGTTATTGGAGATGTCTTGGGAAGGCGTAAAGTGTGCATGATTGAAAGATTTATTTGAGCCAGATTGCATGGTAGAGGTAGTGTGTCCACCTAAATTGGTAGCTAAGGAAATTAGAAAATTAAGCTTGGTGATATTCCTAAAAAAAAACGTGACTAATATTCTGTTTTGCAGGTGAAAATTTTGGAACCGTCTGGTAATGATATGTCCACATGTAAGTTACGTACCTCGATTACCCGCTATTGTGTTTCCTCCTTTGGTTATTGCACAGTAGGAAGACCAGGTATATCATCACACCTGGCCATATGATTTAATACCACCTGTAGCTAAGATGGGCAAGGCTTATTTTTATCATCTTATTTAACTGAAGGTAGTGTTTTTAAAGATAGGTTTCTGGCACAACTGTACAGGAACAAATACATGGGACAAATTTGAGCTCACCACAAACACAATCTTCTAATGAAAAGTCTCTGCTGTAAATACATATGGGCCATGACTCTAAGACATACATTTTCAAAGGAACTGTGTGATTGATTGTTTTTCAAGTTTATTTGTGGTTTGACTCTACTCTGCTTATAACTGATTTTAGACAACACAATTTTCAATAAATAAATTAGCAACTTTTATTGTTTAAAAATGCTAGAAAGTAACAACTAAAAATAGGGGATGCATTACTTTTTTGGAGCATGAAACCAGATGCAACCACGGATCCTTCATGAAACCAGATGTAATCATAGATCCTTAAAGGTTTATCTCATAAGAAAAAGAAGGAATTTCGTTCTACTTTTTAATATATCAGATATCCTTTTGTAAGCTTGCTCAAGAAAGGTTATGTGTCACTAACTATGTACTATTTTGGTTATATATGCAATAAATTGGTGGAGATGATGCGTTGATGTAGGAAACTGATGCGTTGGGACGGTTGCATAAGCAAGTGACCCAGATCTTTTGCCTGGTGCTATTGTTGGTGGGTTCATAAAATAGTTGTTTTGAGCTTATTGAAATTTTATTAAAAATGTTGCCACCATATGCTCATAACTTCTCTTTACATGTTGTCAAACATTTTGGCGGTCCTGAGAGAGACTTTAATTCACGTGAAGATGACATATCAGCTGTTGTGTAATCAGGGCTGGAGGCATTTTACAAACGAAATATAAACTGATATGTTGCCTTACATTACATTTCTGGCATATCTTAGTTGCGCCAAGCCCGTCATATCTGATACAGTTTTATGCTTTTTCTAATAACTTTTGGCTTGCATTACATTGCTGACATATATGATATGTTTTTTTACTCTAAACTATTTCTCACAGGTTAAATCTTTACTTGCAAGGTCTGACAGCGCTTATGAAGGTGATAGGAGTATCTTTCATTATCTTCGTCGGTAGACTACACTGATAGGAGTATCCATCTTGATCTTCCTTATAGTGCAACGTCCATTGTAAGACCATTATCTCTTTTCCCTCCTGCTTTATACATTTTATATTTCACTTATTACTTTTAAAAAATTTGACCAGGAGAAAAATAACACGGAATTTTATTGATGAGGTTAGCGACCGATTACAACGTTACAATGAGAGGTAACAATTTGATGTCATTAACCAATTATGCGCACTAGATATATGGATGATGTAAGGAGAATCGTTTTATTATTAGTATTAATTTGGTTTGAAGTAATTTGCAACTCAAAAGTAACTATTATGATAGATACCATGCATTTTTATACTCATAGGGCCTGAGATTAGTCTTGATTACTGCTATTAGATTTATGTTGTATATACTTACCCTATTCTATAAAATGCTTGTCCAGACCCCTCAAACCCCAATTGTACGGATTGGTACGTATGAAAAATATAGGATCGATGACTCTCCATTAGGGGCTAATACAATTGTTGCAGTGCTGGCTTATAATACATTCTTACCCTATGTATACTTAGTATTATTACTCTTAAAAAACAAGAATTTTGAGGGATGTTTTTCTTCCAAATATGAGATATCCATCTTTTAAAAAAAAATTGACCGACTGGACTTCTCAGCAAACGTACAAAGTGAACCGCTGTTTGGCTGACCCCCTTCCTCCCATTCGGGTTATGATGAAGCATTAGGATACCAATGAGTTAAGCGATAAGCCTGATGAGTTATGTACATACCACTGATTCCCATTGTCCAAACGTTCTTATCTTCTGTTTGATCTAACTTGGGAAGCTTCTGATTTTTACCAACAATAAAGCTGCTTGCACTCTCTCTTGAAAGAGCAATTGCCTTTTGCATTTGAACTCCCAAAAAATGCTGCCAATTGCATTTTGTTGCATTACACAGAAAATCATCATTTAGTATACCGTTTTAACTTATATGGAAAAAAGAAGTAAATGCTGCATACGGTTAGCAAAATATGTGAAATGGCGTTTGGTAAAAGTTGAATGTATCGAGAAGGTTTACTGTTCTCGTGCTAATGATAGTATCAGAAGATTGGCAATACCAATAGTGACAAAATTCTACAACTTTTTTATTTAAAGTTTCATACTATAGATTCTAACGCATATAGTTAACTACAACAAACCTTGAAAAGTTGAAAGGAAACATCTGTTGGCTCTTTCACAAAAGTATAATTGACACCAAATCTTAATTTCGATGCAAAATTTCAAAATGTGTTTGGTTCTTCTAACTTTGAATTTCAAAAGTGGTGGGAATTATGCTTGTTTTTTTGAACCTTTAGTTAGGATGTGTTGTAGACTGTTTAAGAAGTGTGCTGAATGAAAAGTCTGAACAGAAGATTACCTTTTTAACCCTCTATCTAGAAAAAAGTGATGATGTAAGTGATGTCACCCATAAGCTCACAACTGAATCCATTTCCCGGCATTCAGATTGATTGGAATTGTTATCGCCTTTTCCGTATTTAACTGAATATTCGAATTTGTACCATTAGATATACCACCAGCCCTCTCTTAACTCTGTCATCTATTCTAAATAACCCATAGTGTGGAAAACTAGAAGGGGGGGGGGTTGAATAGTTTTACCAATTAAAACTTCCTTTTAATCTATTTAGATAGACTTATGTCAATCTATTTGGATGTGTGTGTTGGATGTTGATAAACAAGCATATAAAGGTAAGTAATGAAAAGATAAGAGTAAGAAGCACAAAACCACAACGCAAGTATTTATAATGGTTCAGCTACAAGGTCACCTTTCTTTCCCTACTCCACTCCCCGAGTCACCTACTCGAGAGTTCGTAATCACTACACCAATCTCCTTATGGCGGAGAAGCCTTCACAACGTCGCCTACTCTTTTTCCGGTACTAGGCTAACCACTGGGTTCTTTCACTCCAAGGTGAACCACACCTACACAACGTCGCCACCCTTTATAAGGTACTAGGCTAAGTACCTAGTTCTTTCACTCCAAGGTGAACTACACCTTCACAACGTCGCCTACCCTTTATTAGGTACTAGGCTAAGCACCTAGTTCCATTGCAATGGAGGAACTACTACCACACTACACCAACCTAATCCAAAGGAGATCTACTCCTTTACAACATCATCAAGGATATCAATATCCTTAGATCTAATACTAGTCTATCTTGTACATCGAAACACACCATATCGAATGTACATCTAAGGCACCCTTCACTAATGCCTTTGACTAGATCTACAAGACACCTTTCACTAATGTCTTGTGTCTTCACTTCTAAGCACCTCTTACTAATGCTTCATTGTCTTGACTTCTAAGCACCTTTCACTAATGCTTCTTTGTCTTGACTTCTAAGCACATACCACAAGTACTTATCCTATAGACGATAGATACCCTTCACTAATATCTTCATCTTGACACTTGAGACATCTTTCACTAATGTCTTCAACACTACACTTTAAGAAAGGAATCATCAACAAGAAGACTTAAGTAGCCTTGATGATGAGGAAGCATGGCAACTCATGGACTTGAGCTTGCTCGACTTCAAAGGTGGTGATCTTGCCTTTAAGAGGAACCTAAAAGATCACACAAAAACAAAACTACAAACATAGATCTCTTGGATCTAAGGTTAGTGAGATTTAACTCAGGGGGAAAGTGTGTTAGAAAGGGGTGAAAGGGATGATAAATAATGAAGAAATGGCTCACTATTTATAGAGGAAAAATCCCATCTGTTCCTCGATCCCGGATCCCTACCACAAGGGATCCGCTAGCACAAAGCTAGGGATCCGTAACGCCTCCTTGCCCATGGGTATTTTTGGTTATGGGTCATTGGTTATGGGTTGATCCATGGTTTTCTTTCTAGATGCAATGTATCTTAAGGATACAATGAACTTGGTTAAGTGGTATAAATAAAACCATGGGTTATGGGTCAAAACCATTAGTTTGTTTTTACTTATTTAGTATACACTTGTTTTTACCCATTTTAGTATATACTTGTTTTTACCCATTTTAGTGTATACATGTTTTACCCATTTATGTTACCCAATATACTACATACTAGTTATGTGTATATTTTATACAAATATGTAAACACTAGTTGTTGTACATATGTATTACTAAATCATAAAATCACTTATACTTGTTTTAGTGTTTTATGTGAAAATGTGAATATGTTAGAACTATTAGTTCAAACCATTTACGTATTTTATTTGTTTCGTTAATATATTTTACGTTTGTTATCGACAAAACATTAGAAGATCGTAAAATATAAATAAACGCTTTTACGGCTTATTTGTATTAACAATCTCCCCTTTTTGTTGATGACAAAACATAAAATTATTTTAAGAAAAAGCTAAAATTCGTAAAAGTTTGAATTTGTAGTTTTACTTTTCTCCCCTTTTGTCAAAACAAAGAGTGTTTGAAGGAAGGCAACACATTGTTTTTAAGAAAAACATGTGAAAGAATAAGTAAAAAGAGATAGAGAGCAAATAACGGGAAAGGATCTCGTTTTTACTCCCCTTGACGAGTCCATCCCTAATGTGGGCGTCAAGAAAGTAATGCTAATCTAGTTTGTTTGCAAATAAGTTTGCAAAAGATATCGTCTAAGAGACGAATGTGCTCCCTCTTGATGATTGCAATTTTTGCAAAGGGATGTCACGAAATGTAAACCTAGTATTGCAAGTAATTTGTAATGTATTGCTTTGACATAAAGCTCCCCTAGCTTTAGGGTGTCAAAGTCTTCATATGTAAATTGAATAACTACAAAACAAAGGTTAGAAATCAAGTATAATTCACAATTTCCTGCAAATGTGATTCAAGTTAGTAGAAAGAAAGCTCTCTGTCTCACGGATCCCGCTGTTCCCTCCTAGGGATCCGCCTAAGCAATTATGAGGGATCCGCTTAGTGAAGTAAATTTCAAAGAAGGGTGATATAACAAGTAATGTTATCACAAAATGAGATATGAATACAAGGTAATCATATTTCGAAAAATAGCAAGTAGCATGTAATTTCATTTAATAAAACTAGAGTTATTATATACATGACTCTAAAAACTAAGAAAATAAGAAAATACATGACTAGGAATTTCTAAACCAACTATCGCTTGATGCTAGGACACCACTAAAAATCTTCTAGCTCAAGTTTTATTTAGGTTTGATCTCGTCGAAACGTTCGAGGAGATGATAGAACATGAAACGTTGGTCTTCTGGTACTTCATGTATCAAACTTTCAACATGTTGACAATGATAGCAATCTTTGTCATGGCTAGGTAGTGGTGGTGGAAGAAAAGAAATGGCTTGATGCGAAGGATCAAGTGAAGCGGCTTGTGGAGCTTCAAACGATGGAGGGATTGGTGGAGGTGCATTTGAGAATGACTCAACCAAGAATGATGGTGGTGGTAGAGAAGTGTCAACTTCCATATGGTCGGGTGGTTGACTTTGATGATTTCTCATAATCCAAATGGGATTATATGATGGAAACGCCGAAAAGGAAGCCGGAGCAAGTGTTGACTCAACACCTTGATTTTGAACCATTATTCCTCCTAATGAGGAGAATGTTGTCATGAAGTGGATGAGATGGCCAAGGAGGCAAGTCCTCTAAATTGTAGAGGTGTGGTGATGATAGTGGGGATGTAAATGAAATAGCTCTAGGAACCAATGGTGATGGTTTAGTGGAGATGATATTGTTTGGCCTAGGGAGGTATGTTTGGCATAGGTAGTTTTGTGGGTACTATCCTTTTAGGAATTGGTTTGATTGGATAATGAAGAATTCTATCATTTGTTGGCTTGACGGGAGATGATTCGGTTGAAGAAATTTCGTGTATAACACGAGCTCTTTTCATGGGTGGTTCTTTGGTGGATAAGTTACTACTTGGGGTTTTCTTCATGATGAGATGATTTCAAGAGGTTGCAAAGTAAAGTTAGGATGAGACTGATGACTATGGAGGTCCTAACAAGGTGGTTTATAAACTAAGAGATTTGGCAAGTGCATTTAAGCCTTAAGCCACTAGGATTCATGGGAATGTGATGATTAACATGCACAAGAGTCAACTTCAGAGTTTGCATTGATCTAGGAACTCATTTAAGATGAGATGGAGTGTTTGAGTTAGGAAGATGAGTTGAAATGATTGTTTTAGCAAGATTTGACCTAAGTCATCATCCGGATCCCACCTTCCTCCTCGATCCGTCTAGGCTAATCCTGGATCCGCTCTCAGAGCTATGAAAGAGTGGAAAAGATGTTTCTAAGATCTAAGACCTATATCATCTTGAGTGTTTCAGTCCTCCAAAGTGTTTTTAAATGAAGGGATGCTTGAGTACTTGAAGGTAATGAATGATGTAGCTAATGATTGTCATTTATGGAAGGATTTGGAACTTTCAAGAGTACCAATGGATGAGCAAGGATGACACTAAAGATTTAGAGTGTCAATTGAAGCTAAATGATCCTAGAGATCAGGTTGTGTCTTAGGATAGTGTTTGGAAAAATATCCTAGAAGCTTTGAGATGAGAAAACTAGATTTTGATCAACTTTGATCAATTTTGAGGTGAGGATGATTTATGATCAATTTTGCCATAATCGAAAGATTTCTAAGACTAGATGTGAGGGATCAAGTAAAAATGAAGTGTGAGCTTAAGAGCGGAAGAGTAATGGATTAAAACGAAACGGTAGATCTACAAGCTTTTTAGAGTGTGACCTAGGTGAGTTATGTATGAATAGGAAAGATTAACCTATCTTGATAAGGACTTAATTTGCCTTAAGACACTATGTTTAGCTTAGTGTGAGGTGTTCTAAGAATATGTTTGAAATACAATGCTTGTAATTGCATTTTCTGTCTTGCGGATCCCACGGTTCCCTAAGAGTAGGATCCGCCTAGTACAATCTTTGGGATCCTACCATCTCAGTCACAGGACCTTTACTAAAGGTATGAAATGATCTTGACAATGCATTATATCTCAAGGATAGTCTAAAAGGAGTTTTAATACTAAGATATCAAATGTAAGATGTTTTATTTCATGAGAGAAGTTGGATTACATTGATAAAGCACGAGTACAAGAGATTTGATCCTATTTTGGAATACTACTAGTTTCCTTGAGTGTTTTCGCTAGAAGGATCATTATGTGATTGATGAGTGTTGGTGGAATCAAGAATGAAGAAAGTCTTCATGAGGGATATGTTTAGCGGTTCCATCATCTTGTTCACAAGTACGCATAACGAACTTTGAAATTAAGGATGGAAGTGCATAACATTATGATAGAGGCGTGTCAAGAACATTCCATAAGGGATGAGTTTATTCTTGGAGCCTTGAAGATTTGCAATTGCCGCTAAGAAGTAGGCGAGATTGTATGGTTGTTGTGTTAGCAAACAGTACAACATGTGAGCACAACAAGGAAGGATCGATTTCCCCTAAAGCTCCAAACATTTTCACGTAGGATGAGTGCAAGAGGCTTGTACTCTTCTCGGATATCCCTTGTAAAGATAATGTTTGGATCGAGGTAATATGGTCGAGGTTTGCATATTATGCGATTTAAATCTTCCGTGGAGGGTATGTGTGAACAATATGGACTATTTTCTTCACGAAAGTTGAAGAGAGAATCAAGAGACCAATCTTCGTGAAGGCACATTGTCCATGATTTGGAATCCAGTGGATGTGAGCAAAATGCCCAAGGGTTAGAGTGAACTTTTGGTTTTGATATAAAACCAAAGAGATAGAGAGCGATCCTCGTTATGAACGAGTTCGACTTGACGGAAGAATTCCATTATGAACCTTGGACATATCTTCTCTTTGATTTCAAGAAGACATTCTAGTCCTATGGCTCGAAGGAGGTATTGATACCTTCTTCGAATTGTAGAGAGGTGTCTACAATACGTCCTTCATGGAAGTGACGGTTTTGAGATTATTGAACCCATGGACATGATTGCCATGTGTGTTGGGTTCGAGAGAGATGTTCGGAGTGTAGACGCTAGTGAGTGAAAATCAAACTCATATTCATGCGTCATAGTTGAACCTATAGGAATGACAAGTTAATAAAAGGAGATGTTTGTGGTCAACTTATGATAATCTAATGTTTTTACTAGATTTTTATTAACAATGGTTTTTAAAAACAATGACACTTAACTAAAGTTTTTGAATTTCTAGTGGATTATTATTTTTAGAAAGATAGTGGTTTTTAATCTTGCATGAAAAACTGCTTTTCCAATAACGGATCCCACGGTTCTTTTACAAAAGGGATCCGGCTAGTATATCCTCCGGGATCCGTGGATCTGTAGTAACAGAGACGATTTGATAAAAAATAGGTTTTACGTTTTATACCACGAAATATGTTTTATCCTACATTTTCTTTTAAGTGCATACATGACTTCTAATGTATCACGAAAGAAAATAAAACATATGAATCAAAAGAAATGACAAACACATTATGATAATAATAACCTAGATAAACTAGATTATTAATAATATTGCATTTCAATACTAAGGATGATACAAAGGATTGGGTATATGATCCCAATGTAGATTAACAACACAAAGTAAATGTCTCCATATGAGAACTTCATCATCGGGAACACAAGTGCGATGAGTGTTAGGGCGATGAGCACGAGTGCGATGTAAACCATGTTGATGACGGATCTTCTTGGTTTCGTTTGAGATGAAATGAGGAGGAAGATGAAGTTTTTGAGTAAGAGAAAATTTTGAAAATGGAGGATTTGAAAAGGTGAGGGTTTTAGAGAGTCGGTCGACGGGTTTTATGGAAGGAGGAATTTTTGAAATTCGTTTTATTATTGATTTAAAGAAACAAAACAAGTTTTATATACCATGACTTTAGACGAGATAAAACACGTATGTAAGAAAAGACTTCCTAATGAAGCTTCATGTAAAACATGTATAAGCACAAAAGATAATCATAAAAATACCTAAATAGGCATACTTAATTATCAAGCAAAATAAAAAGAAAATCATACCTCTAGCCACTTAGGAATGTCTTACAAATGACACAAACAAATCACTTAGACATTCCCGCCTCCTTTTATTAAGATACCTTCTTTAGGAAGGTATTCTTGTTACCAAGCTACTCCTAAAGCTTGGTGGGTATGAGCTTTGACTAATCAACATGACAAAGAAGATTAGTGCAATTAAATGAAAAAGTAAAAGTAAAAATGTTGTTATCAATCTCAACATCCAAACATATAGTTTTGAAAAACATGGTGTTTGCTTTTATGAAAAACCTTCTTTGTAGTTTCAATTAACCATGGATCGTATCAAGTTTTTAAAGTACAATATACTTCAAGAAACTTGGTAACGAAGCTCTGATGCCAATTGTGGAAAACTAGAAGGGGGTTGAATAGTTTTACCAATTAAAACTTCCTTTTAATATATTTAGATAGACTTATGTCAATCTATTTGGATGTGTGTGTTGGATGTTGATAAACAAGCATGTAAAGGTAAGTAATGAAAAGATAAGAGTAAGAAGCACAAAACCACAACGAAAGTATTTATAGTGGTTCGCTACAAGATCACCTTCCTTGCCCTACTCCACCCCCGAGTCACCTACTGAGAGTCGTAATCACTACACCAATCTCCTTATGGCGGAGAAGCCTCACAACGTCGCCACTCTTTTTCGGTACTAGGCTAACCACGGGTTCTTTCACACCAAGGTGAACCACACCTACACAACGTCGCCTACCCTTTATAAGGTACTAGGCTAAGTACCTAGTTCTTTCACCCAAGGTGAACTACACCTTCACAACGTCACCTACCCTTTATTAGGTACTAGGCTAAGCACCTAGTTCCATTGCAATGGAGGAACTACTACCACACTACACCAACGACTAATCCCAAAGGAGATCTACCCTTTACAACATCATCAAGGATATCAATATCCTTGGATCTAATACTAGTCTATCTTGTACATCTAAACACACCATATCGAATGTACATCTAAGGCACCTTCACTAATGCCTTTGACTAGATCTACAAGACACCTTTCACTAATGTCTTGTGTCTTCACTTCTAAGCACCTTTCACTAATGCTTCTTTGTCTTGACTTCTAAGCACCTTTCACTAATGCTTCTTTGTCTTGACTTCTAAGCACCTACCACAAGTGCTTATCCTATAGACGATAGATACCCTTCACTAATATCTTCGCCTTGACACTTGAGACATCTTTCACTAATGTCTTCAACACTACACTTCTTTGAAAGAAAGGAATCATCAACAAGAAGACTTCAGTAGCCTTGATGATGAGGAAGCATGGCAACTCATGGACTTGAGCTTGCTCGACTTCAAAGGTGGTGATCTTGCCTTTAAGAGGAACCTAAAAGATCACACAAAAACAAAACTACAAACATAGATCTCTTGGATCTAAGGTTAGTGAGATTTAACTCAGGGGGAAAGTGTGTTAGAAAGGGATTGAAAGGGATGATAAATAATGAAGAAATGGCTCACTATTTATAGAGGAAATATCCCACTGTTCCGGATCCCACGGATCCCTACCACAAGGGATCCGGCTAGCACAAAGCTAGGGATCCGTGGTACCTCTTGCCCATGGGTATTTTTGGTTATGGGTTATGGGTCATGGGTCATGGGTTGATCCATGGTTTTTTTTCTAGATACAATGTATCTTAAGGATACAATGAACTTGGTTAAGTGGTATAAATAAAACCATGGGTTATGGGTCAAAACCATTAGCTAGTTTTTACTTATTTAGTATACACTTGTTTTTACCCATTTTAGTATATACTTGTTTTTACCCATTTTAGTGTATACATGTTTTACCCATTTATGTTACCCAATATATTACATACTATATGTGTGTATATATTTTATCCAAATATGTAAACACTAGTTGTTGTACATATGTACTAAATCATAAAATCACTTATACTTGTTTTAGTGTTTTATGTGAAAATGTGAATATGTTAGAAACTATTAGTTCAAACCATTTACGTATTTTATTTGTTTCGTTAATATGATTTTACGTTTGTTATCGACAAAACATTAGAAGATCAGAAATATAAATAAACGTTTTTATGGCTTATTTGTATTAACACATAGTAATGCTTTCGAAACTGATATAAGTCATATAACCTCACTTGAAGGCTTCATTCCTGCCAAGAAATACAAAAAGTCAATGTACATTAGATTGAACCCTGGATAAGTTTATGCTCACCAAAATTTCAACATATTCACTTATTTGAGGATCTTTTTACTAAAGTTACCATTCCATGTAACTTAAAAGTTAAGCATAATAAAGTGTGTTGACTAATGGTTGCCCTCATGCAATCCAAAGTAGACAGATTGATATCGAATATAGAATTTAAGGATAATGTGTGAATGTATGGCTAATTTCATATTAGAAAATATGCCATCTCAGCCCATTTTGTTATGAACAGATGGATTCTGGTATGATTTAGCTCCAAATAAATTCAAACGGGTAAAAATCTAAAAGCAAATTGGTCACATCAGCTTGAACGATTTAAACAAAGTCGGGTTGCTCAAAGCCTTAAAAGTGTATTTTTGATGCATACAACCTTGTTTCTATATCTCATATGAGATTATAGTATTGTTAAAAGAGTATGATATAATCATATTAGAAACACCAATTATCGATAGATCATAGATGTGTTTAAAACAAAAGTGTCAACCTAACCCTTTTCAACCCGCATTCAAAATAATTTATTATCCAATCTCACCGCCACCACATCAGCTTACACCTCTAGCTATAGTAAAATGACTTGAATGTTTTCTTGTTGCACACTTGCACATTATTTTTAATTTTAGAAAAATTGTCTCATGAAGGTTTAAAAGCTTAAAACGTGTTTCCGATAGTGATGGTAGTCTAGAAGTTGGCTTAAGTCCGTGGAAGGTACAAGCTGCAGCCTTAGGACGCTTAAGAATTCATAGAAGTGATGCCGAGGTTTTCTTACTTCTGGATAGTTATTCTTTTTACATTTTCCTTTTATGTCCCTACTATATGGTGTTGCACCTGGCAATGCAAGTGCATAGGCTATTAAATTTTTAACGTACGGCATATGTCATTGTGCATAATTTTATACCATAAGTTATGTAGCACCTATCAAGCTACCATATGACTTACCCCTGTGTTGATACAAAAGTTGGGCTTTCCTTATTTGGACTCCGGTTCTCGTATCAATTAGACCTTGATGCTTGAGACCTGCGCACTAAGTAAACAGAAAACACCGTTAGGCTTATCAGGGATAGTCTCCCACGATTATCCTCCCATGGAGTAAGTAATCGGTTTTAGGGTTTAGTGGAGAGTTAGGTTTTAGATCGCACCTTTAATGAGGGCCGAGATGCCCTTATATACACATGAAACTTGTTGATTTCGTGGTTCCCAACCTTTACGATCCCGCTTAAGTTGGTCAATCAATACATCTCATAAGAGATATCCGATATCCAAAACCATAAATAACTTTTGGTTTTGGCCTTCGGAGCCCAAACTGCTATCGGTTAGCCCATTCATACTGGGCTTAGTTGCTAGTAGCGTTATTGGTAGGGTTCATGACCCGAATACGGACTATATGTCATCATGTCCCCCCAGTCTAGTAAGCGCAGGGTGAAACCCGCGGATGTGAGACCAATAACTGTAGCTCACATATTCCTTAAGGCGTAGCGGAGAAGCTTCAAAGGTTTCCCACCTTAAAGAAGATACAGTGAATCCAGTCAAAATATGTCAAAGACATCCCTCGTAAAACGTAGGAAAGTGAATGGAAAGTGTGCCACGTCAGCAACTCCTATCCACACGTTTGAAGAAATTGAGGTCCACGTGTCAATCATCGCGATGGATAAAACCCTATATAAACTTCCGCTCCTTTCTACTAGGTTTATCGCCAGGAAAAATAATTTCCACCATTGTTGAGAACACAAATATCAATCGAGAAACCCCTAAACTAAAGGTAATAGCCAAGTACGCATTTGAAACCTTATTATGGTTCGTGGATTAACTGACTTTTCATCCGATATGACCGAGAATGAACTGCGTGAGTTCACCTCGAATATTATATCCCGCTTGGCGCTGCATCCGGTAGTTCCGCCATGCAGCGCCAATAGCGATTTCCGGCGAAAGTAGGGGTATACACGCCGCTTTTTTCAATTTGAATCAACGTGTGCCCATCTCCTTATTCTTGTGTGACTTATTAAATTACTACCGCCGCATATCCCAACTCGACCGATATGTGCAGCAAAATAACAAACTTCGGGTTAATTGCCGCTTGTTGCATTAACCCCACTATCTATCTTCTCGCTGCTTTACCATACAACGTGGTCAAACGGATGGGTTTCATTTGCTAAGGCGGCGGCAGCAATGTTATACGAAAAAACTAGACGCTTAGAATTGGAGAGAGAAATTGGTTGATGAGGTTGTTCCCATGGCGCTTTGGCTTCATACCCAAAGTTCTACCGGATGAGCCCCCTCGAACATACAAATACAGATGATGGAAACGATAAACGCCAATCATATCCCATCATCGGCCTTATCCGAGGAATTTTGGTACACATGGGCATCGGCCACAACTATTTCGATAGTCCTAACGAGGTGCCAACCTTCTTAGACGCTGATGACCGTAGGTGGGTGCTCGTCCTTCCTACTCCTTTGCTTTATTAATGCGAGCCTTTCTTTTCACCTTTTACTTTATATAACTCTTGTTGTTGTTTGTTTTGCTGCAAAGATGGATTTGTTCGCGTTGCAGTATTTGGCGAAACTCGCCAAGTCAATGCGGGGCGACCTTTCGAGAGGAAGTCCCCATTTTGAAGCCACTGGGCGCACCAATGAGATGGAGCCGAGGAACCGGGGATTCCACCAGCCGGAGGCAACCCTTCGCAAGACCGCTGTGCTAGTGGAACTTGCACACGCAGATGTAGTGGAGAGCATGGAGGACCTCAGTAGAGCGAGGAGACGTAAGGAGTAAAGCGCAAGAGAGCTTGGTGGTGATGGCGCCACCATCCGTGAAAACGTCCCGCCATTCTTGATGTGGAGTCATCATCGTGATGTGTCGCCTCCCATGAAACCGGACCGCCTCCTCCAAGTAAGTATTGTCACCAAAGCACTTAGTACATCCTTTGTTTATGTTATGAAATAATCACGAATTCTCTTTGTTTGCGGCAAGTGGGTTGAAACCGCTGGGTTACTTCGACATTATGGGAAGTCGCCCCTCAAGGCGAAGTCCCATTCGCGACCAATCTCCTCAGCCAGAGAACTAAGGTGCCGATCCATTGGCATCCGGGATGCCCCATGGACCAACTTGTTGAGGATCTTATTTGCCGCCGCACCTGCTACATTGGTTGCGCAGAAGCAAGTCAAGGTATGCCGGGAGAGTAGCCCGAGCGCAGCGAAGGACAAACAGACAGTTGCTGGAGGCACGCTTTGGCTAGTGCTCGCCGGCGAGGCGGCGAGCTCCTATGCCAAAAAACTTGTGAAGAGAAGATGTCATTGCCGAAGAGAGGATTATAAGGCCACTCTATGCCTCGGCACTTGGATATTTGGAGAATGGGAAGAATGAGCACTTCTCTCGGTTGGAGGAGTTTTGTGCAACCGTGGAGGCTTGTGGAGAAGCAGAGATGAAGCTACGCAAGCTCAAAGATCGAATACGATAAAGAGCTATATCCGCAGTGGTTTCCACAATTGCCGAAGCGCAGGTGGCTCATCACCATGGTTTGCTACCGCCACCCTAACTACTTTGGAATCTCAGAGGTGGTGGACGCTTCGGGGTGTCGTTTCAGGCGCGCCGGCGCTGGTAAGGTGGAGGTCATAGAAGAGCTTCATAAGAATGGCCTGTTGAAAGTGCCTACCGCACAGTGCTGGTATAACGAGCATGCATATGATGATCCGGTTGCAGCATGGGGAAGATGAAGTCGCTGGAGCTTCCTCCGACAGTGCTTGAGCCGTGATTATCCCATAGGTGTGATTATGGATGGATTAACCTTGGCCCGCCACCGTCGATATGCAGAGGCGCTACTGACTATTTTTGAAGCCCTATGAGTCACAGTGCCTATCTTTCTCGGCCATCCTCCAACCCCTTTTCCCTTGAGAAGAAAAATTTGAAAGAGTCCTTTGAAGCCCATACCACGAGACTTGTGAAGAAGAAAGGTGAAGGAAAGGCCATTTTGTGTGGTCTTGGCGCACGATCTCCCTAGATCCGACGGGTACTTGTTAGTGTGGCAACGTATTGCGCCGATTATGACCTATTGAAGAAACTTAAAGAGGTCGGGACGCCAGCAAACCCTGTTGAGAGCTCACATCTTAGGCGTTGTAATAGTATATAGGCCATAGCTTCTTTGTAAATATTCTTTTGTAAGAACTCGTGGTTCATAATAAGATTTTCCTTTTGTTGAAGGTGTGTTGATCTGAATGTGGTTGCGACTTATAATTTTGTACTTAGTTATCCGCCTTTGCATGAAAACGCTCTTGTTGTCTAAGAATCAAACAATTATATAAGCGTAAACAAGATATGAAGTCCATAAGCATGTATGAAAGTCATACTTGAAACATAATGTCTAAGTACTTGTATCATAATCGTGTATGGTGTGATATGCAGCTACATCAGTAAATATCATATCAAGGAGTCAAGATTCTTGGTTCCTAGTTTGTTAACGCAGCACAACGGTATGCATTGTTATGCGCATCCATCATGGAATGCGCATTAAACTCATTCCAACGTCTTGAAAATAAGGTGTTTAACAAGGGCGCGCTGATCGATGTTGATGGGTTTGCAAACCTCTTACTCAACAAGTTATTTAGTAGGTTTACTCATCCTTTTACCATCGTGGGTTTATTAAGTGCATGCACGCCATGTAGGAAAAAGATAAGATAACAACAATGTTGAGATATAAATAATATGTAAATAACAAATTAAAATGTGTCGCGGAGTTAGCTAGAAACCGCTACGTTTTATTAATACTTGCAAGTTTTTGTAAAAAGAAGAAAGACATTTGCCTAAGTAAAACAGAATGTAAATACACAGATATTTATTGAGCACTTTACTAAAATGCGGGGGTGTCCGTGCGCTGGCCCGTAGCCATTCCTAGAGATAACATCGCTTGAGATTGCAAATGTTCCATGTGCGTGGTAGTTCATGACCATCCATGTCCACGCAAAGCTTGTACGCGCTTCCTTTCCTAATGCTTCAAGGACCTCATAAGGTCCTTCCCACTTCGGTCCAAGTTTTCCTGTATCTTTTGCATGGCTCGAATCATTGGTGCGATATATAAAGTCGCCTGGTCTAAATGAGGCGCTTTGGACTTTAGCATCATAGTATCCTTTATTTTTACTTAGCTCGCTCTGCACATATAGCTGCTTTTCTTCCAACAGAGGTCAAGTCGATACGCCGTTCGCCATTGGTTGTGACATTAACTTTGTAGTGAATAGTTGGCATCCCAATTTTGACGGGTATAACGACTTCGTCCCATAGACAAGAGAAAGGGGTGTCCCCGTGCTAACTTTGATTGAAGTGCGGTGCACCCACAAACATGATAACTCCTCCACCCTCCATTTGTGTTTGTCTAAGCGTGCTTTAATTCCTTCACACAGACTTCGGTTTGCACGCTCGACTAAACTATTGGTTTGTGGGTGTTTAACCGGCCGGTAGTCTTTGTATTTAGTTTTTCGCACCATTCCTTGAAAGGGTTGTCCGCGAATTGTTTTCCGTTGTCCGAGATGATTTCCCAGGTAGTCCGAAATGGCATACGATATTTTCCCAAAAAATCATTTTACATGATTTCCTGATGATTGTCGCGACGCCTTGCTTCAATCCACTTAGTGAAATAGTCTATAGCCACTATAAGGAATTTCAATCCCATACTACTACGAGGAAGGGGCGGTAATGTGATACCCCATTTATAGAATGACCATGGCGGCGTAATAGGTGTTAGCTCCTTTGTGGTTGGCGTGGAATGGGTCAGTGAACTTGGCGCCGCCACACTTCCTTATTAAGTCGGCGTCCACGGTGCATCGAGGCGAGAGTATCCTAACCGTAAGCTGCCAGCCAAATGGACCGTGGTCCCGAGTGCATACTATATGAACCGTGGATTTCTCGAGTACGTGTCTGCTTGAAGGGTCTGACACATCGAAGCCATGGTTGTAGAAATGAACACCGATATAGTATACCGTCCGGTTTCAAACCTCGTGATGTGCGCCGTACTCTTGGCGTCATACGCTCTTGGGGCAATACTCCCTTGCTTATAAACTCGACGATTGGAGTCATCCATGTAGGACCTTGTTCCTCTATCACCGTGGATATCTCCATCTCCAAAATGGACTTGCTTTTCAGAGTTTCCACCAATACTTGTTTTGATAGGTGTGCAAAGCTTGTGGATGGAATCTTGCTCAGTGCATCCGCCTTTCTGTTTTCCCCTCTAGGAACTTGTTTGATGGTAAACCTGCAAAGCCCCGGATTAGGACTTGGTCTTGTCGAGGTATTGAATCATGTTTTCCTCTTTAGCCACATACTCGCCTAACACATGGTTGGCTACCAAACAGGAATCTACATTTGCTTCTAGGTTGCGTATGCCCATTCGAGCTGCAATGCATAGTCCAAAGAATCGGGCTTCATACTCGCCTCGTTGTTTGTTGTTGTGAATTTAAAAGCGTGCGTAAGTGAATTCCATTCCTTCGGACTTCATGAGGATAAGGCTCGCCCTAACCCATCCACGCATGAAGATCTATCCGTGAATAGGATCCATGGTTCTTGTAGTTCCATCTTGCTTTTGGAAGGTGCATCATCGGTTCGGTTTTGATGATAAAGCGCTAGTATGCTTTAACGCAGATGTGGTGGTGCGTGGAGATGTTATGATCCTAGCAAACATTGCACTTGGTAGTCGCCCGTCGGGGTTTGGAGATGATTTGCTTGATAGGTTGGTGCGTGATCGCTATTGGGTGCGAAGTACCCTGCTTGACCTTTTGGCGAATACTATGTCGGGACCAACTTCTCCATTAACGGCTTAGTTAATCATTTTCTTGAGTACTTTGCTTACAAAATATAGGGTTTTATGCAATTCCTATCCGGTCGGTAATGGCTAATTGCTTCATGAGTGCAGATAATTACATAAATAATTCTTCCCACAGGCGGGCGACTAGCGTGGGGAGCCGCTAGGTGTTGTTTAAGCGTAAAAGCTTCTTCGCCTTCCGTAGTCGAAAAGTCTCCCTTTTATACACTTCTTAGCGTTTTGATGAGGGGGACTTATACTAATTTGGACAAGAATCGTTCAAACCGCTAATTTGCCATTCAGACTGGACTTCCTTCAACGTCGCGGTGAAGGAAGTTGGATGACGACCTTCGTTTTTCTGGACACGGCTTAATGCCATGAGGCTCTATCAAATATCCAAGGAACATGCCTTCGTAGCGCCAAGGTGCATTTCTTAGGATTTAACTTCATGTTAATCTCGTAGAGTCTTAAATGTTTCCTCATATGCGCACAATTAGTCCTAGTATGGCTTTTTATGACAAGGTCGTCAACATAAACTTCTAGGTTGCGGCCCACCTGTTTGTCAAATGCATGATCTACCAATCGCTGGTAGGTAGCGCCTGCATTCTTCAAGCCAAAGGGCATCTTTGTATAACAATAGACCCCTTGGCTTGTATGGAAGGCCGTTTTTTCCTCATCTTCTTTAGCCATTTGGATTTGGTGGTACCCTTTATATGCGTCTAAGAAACATTTAAGTGGGTATCCGCACAAAGATTCTACCTTCCAGTCTATCTCTCTGAGTGGGTAGCGATCTTGTGGACATGCTTTGTTAGATCCGTGAAGTCCACACATCCGCCAACTACCATCGCTCTTCTTGACATCACGGGTTGGAAGCCGGTCATGGTAGTGACTTCGCATGATACCTACATCCACAAGTTTGTGTACTTCCTCCGAGAATTGCTTTTCTGCGCGCTGGAGCCTAGCGCCTTCTTCTGTCGTCTTGGGGAGTATCCTTGTCGGATTCTCAACTTGTGTTTTAGTAATCGTGGCACACCGGTCATGTGCTTTGGTTACCACGCAAAGATATCCGATTCTTTTGCAAGAGTGCAGACGGCCGCCGCGTTATTAGACAACGATCCCCGATCGATACTTCTTCTCGGGTAATCGGGATGAATTACAACTCCGGGTTTGATACTTTAGTTGGCGTGCGGAATATGTGCCATCACATGCAATCGTTTACATTCTCCGGTGGGGCGGTGGTATTGTAGAGAGTAACAATGCCCCCTCAGGAAGTTGAGCATCCCATGTGTTGTGAAGCGATACAGCGTATCGCCGATATCCGCCCCAATAATGCCATTGTATGGAAGGGGATTTGATCACCATAAAGTTCATCCAGCGTGGTGGGTGTTTTTTATTACCAACATTGACTAGTAGGCATATTTGTCCCATGGGCCATATCTTTTCTCCTATAAAACTAGTCAACGGCGTCATGGCGGGCTTAAGCGACTTCGATTATCTCGGTGCGATGCGCTTGAAACAATATTCATACATTATATATGCGGATGCTCCTCCGTCAACATACATGCGGTGGATATCGCGGCCCCTACATTAATTTCAATGGTGGCGTTTCCACCGCTGGTTGTCCGCACCAAGGTGGGAAAAGAAATTTCGCTTCCACGGAAAACTTTTGGTTGACCTTACGCCTAGTCTTTATTTGTCATGACTGATCATGTAAATGGTATCGACCTTTTATCTTTAGGTTCTTCTTTGTTCCTCCATCTTTTGCTTATCTTTCCCATCCTTGATGCTCTTAACTAAATGGTCCAATCTGCCTTCTTTTACTAGTTTATCAATTAGTTGGCGTAATTGGACACACTCATTGGTGGTGTGGCCCTTCTGTCCATGATAGTCGTATATCCGTTCCCCAGCGGCTCTTTGGGGTGCACATTGGTGGGGGTCTCGGGAAGTTCGCGCCTTCCGTTGCGAATATCTCCTTTGGAGTTTTGGTTAGCGGGGTATATTTTTCATTATCTCGTCGCTCCCCGGCATGGTAGTTCTTATTCTAGGTTGCTACGGTCAATGGATTGTCTCCTAGGCTGTTCTTGTGGCCTATAGTTTGAGTAGCCTTTCTTGCTGTCCTTGCGGCAATTCTCCTTGGATAAAGGACCTTGCGTTTCATAAGTTCATCAAAGGTTTGGGGACCTTGTCATTCAGCCTTTTGATGAGCTCTAGGTTATTGATCCCGTTCATGACCCTGAGATCTTTAGTATTTCGGGGCATGCCTTGACATGTATGTACTCATCTTTATAGCGCACCACATAAGCGCTTGTAGATTCCCCTTTACTTTGTTTTACCTCATGACGGTTTTTGGCGACTTCTTCATTTGAGTGAAGTTCGGCTGAAGCGCGTTGGATCTCTTCAACTCTTCAAAGCCATCAATGCTTCTGCGTGAAAGCTTACTGAACAAGTTTCGCGCATTTCCCACTAATGTTGAATTGAACATGTGGCACCACGAGTTGTGGCCAATTTTCAATGGTAGCGGTGATTCAAATTTTGGTGATCGTCAGGATCCCTTGTTCCATCGTGAGTTTTTCACACATTGGCGGGCATCGCCTTCTCTTATCTTCGAGAAGTCGATATCTTCCTAGACTTCAGGTGTCTGTTTTGCTGTCCTCGTTGTCCGAGGAATCACTAGAGGATGAGCCTCCCCTCTTTCGGCGCTTGCTCCGACTGTCCTCGGAATCCAGAGCTTGATTTCACTAGAGTGTGGTTGTCCAAGTATGTCGGACCTGCGGCTACCAAGCCTAGCGTGGACATTGGTAAGCCGTCTGTCCTCTTCGTGTTCTTCCAGATACTGCCGGGTCGACTTCCGTCGTTCTCAACTCTCCTTCCGATCCTGGTAAACACTGGGGGCCGGCGGCTATCCTTCCCGCGCCTCTCCCTCTTATGACGCGATGAGGATGTCTTATACTCCGTGTCGAAGTTTAGTCGGTGCTGCAGGCTTTGACTCGACCTCTTTTTCACCTCCTCTTGCATGAGGGCAGCCAAGGTTTCGTAGTTTTGAGACACGAAGTCACTTGGCGCTAGTTCAGGTGCGACTCCTTCTAGCCGAGGTGTCTTTCCATCCGGACCCTGTTTGGGAGGCGCAGCGTTTTGTGAGGTCCTTTTCGGCACCGATTGGTGGGGAGTGGTAAAAGGTGCGCAGTGGATCTTCTACTGGTGGTTGTTGTTGTGGCATGGGTTGTCCGTGAGAGGTTCCACTGCCATGAAAACGGATCTGGGCCTTACCCTTGGTTTGGGCCTGTTTGTTCTAGAAGCCCTTAGAAGCTGATCCACTTTCTTTGCTTTTCCCTTGTAAGTCACTATCGATCGGCTTAGGTTTTCATGCTTTGTCATTTTAGTTCTTAGTGATCGGTCCCACGGATGGCGCCACTTGTTGATACAAAAGTTGGGCTTTCCTTATTTGGACTCCGGTTCTCGTATCAATTAGACCTTGATGCTTGAAACGCACACTAAGTAAACAGAAAACACATTGTTAGGCTTATCGTTATTGTCTACGATTATCCTCGGCTGATGAGTAAGTAATCGGTTTTTATGGTTTAGTGGAGAGTTAGGGTTTTAGATCGTACCTTTAATGAGGGCCGATATGCCCCTTATATACACACGAAATCCTTGTTGATTTCGTGTTCCCCAACCTTTGGCGTATCCCACCTAAGTCGGTCAATCAATACATATCTCATAAATAAGAGATATCCGATATCCAAAACCATAAATAACTTTGGGTTTTGGCCTTCGTGAGCCCAAACCGTTACCGGGTTAGCCCATTCGTACTAGGCTCAGTTGCTAGTAGCGTTATTGGTCGGGTTCATGACCCGAATACGGACTATACGTCATCACCCTGTCTTCATCTACAATCCGAATTAGTGATTTCAGTTCACTATATTTAGCCTACTTATTGGTTACTAAATTTTTTGGTCCAATGCATCGACGCTTAATCCTTATTGTACTATAAGTTGGCTACCAAATATTTATCCCACAGGTTAACATGAAAACGAAAAAGGAAGCTACGAGCATGAAATAGAAATAGTCGATGCTCAAGGCTCTTCACTCGATGGTACGCCTGCAACAACAACTTGGTGGAAACCTCAAGAAAAGACAACGCCTTTTAAAGTTGAAAAAAGTAAGATAATCATTTTGTTTTGGATGTTTGAGAGTTTTGTAGTTGGCAACCATATAGGGATATACTTTGCATGTTTAATATTTGTATCTTCAATTGTAGGTGATAATAGGATGCATCACATATGCTTGTGGCCAGGTCATACTGAGCATTTTGGTGAGATGAAGCATGTTTTTTATAAAAGGTTTTGTTTTACTCTTGACAAGCAAAGGCCGGTGAGTGTGTTTGTCAAATTTCTTTTTGCTGCATCACTTTTTGATAAAGGTTTTTATTTTAATATGTCAATGTAAAATTTGAGAACTAGCCACCATCATCTTTTTAGGATAATCATCCAATGCATGGTTACCGTAAAGTCTTGATAAGGTACCAAGGTGTTGAATATGAGATGATTGTGAGGATGGACCATCCTGGTGAGAACCCATCAAGGACCAACCATGTAAACGCTTATGGCCAGTGGACACAATTTGGGCTTGATTGCATGTTTTAGTATGACAAAATGTTCAGGTTTAAGTATCTGTTGAATATTCAAGACTTGACTGTTGGTCAAGGAGAAATCCCCGTGTTTCATGTTTTCTAGATGTCGTTCTTGAAGGTTATTATGAATTTCGACATTAAATGTGTGTATTTTTTTAGTTACTTAATGTAGCCCTTTTTTTGGAGCATCTTGAACAATATTGGTCAAACTATGAACAATATTGGTCAAACTATAAAGAAGGGTACGTTAGATTTTGTCAATTAGAATATATTTTGTTTCAGTTACGATATGAAATTTTAACAGTATGACTTCAATATATTATTTTCCGTGTTTTATACTTTAACGGTTGTTAATTTGAAGTATAACTTTTCACTAATAAGTATAATGGATATCTAGAAACATGGAAAAAAGCTAAAGCTGCACTAAAGGATAGCTGATTAAAGAAGCGTGATAATATATGTTGTTATATATATATATATATATATATATATATATATATATATATATATATATATATATATATATATATATATATATATATATATATTCCAATGTCACTAGATATGCACATGTGGTTTAGTTATGAACCATTGAATCTTGAATTTGGGCTGATTGCAGCTTAGTACTACAACTCTTTTGTGGAAGTTCTATATTACACGCCACACTTTGGTCAACATAAGTAGACTGGCAGCTGAGACAAAAGTTTTGATGGTAAAAAATTAAGCACGGTTTTGATTGTTACTAAGATTTAATATGACCCATTAAGTTCATTACTTTTTAAGCATGTGTATCAGGTACACCAAAGATCATTAAGCCACCAAAAACCATTGATGGTGAGGTATGAATTAAGACTAAATCTAGATCAATATCTATTGTCAAATATATTTTAATTGGAAAACGACATACTAATTAGCCCATGAACCATTTATAGAAGCCAACGGCTAATAAAGTGTCAAGTATAAAAGTAGTAGATGGTCACAACGTCGATTGTGGTCATTGGGTCACTTAAATTTCATGTATATCCTAAAATGTGGTATTGCAGATTGAAAGGAGCTGAGTGGGAATTGCTTTTTTAGCAAATTCTTCAATTAACATATTTTCCTTTATGTTGTAGAAGCAAATATGTTGGTATTAAAGTTATCATGAATTGGATATCCTTGGCACAAGGAACAAATATATAATTATTGATAAGAATGTGAGTTCTTTCACAATAACTACTACGTAGTCGTTGTTTAATAAGTTATCTCTTTCCATTTTAATACTTACCGATTTACATTCTCTACCACGGAGCTTTAATTCAAGCTGTCACAAGCATAGGTGAACAAAAGTGATACTGATTGGCTAATTGAATTGGTGTTTGCACAATTGATTACTAAATGTACCCCTCTGTTTAAGCGTTCAACACTTACTTTGTTCACTCTTTATGCAAAGTTAATGTGTTAGTTATAATTCAGAAACAATATTATTGCAACAACAATTTAGTGTTTGAGTAAAATGGACTACAAGAGCTTATTGCTTGAACTATACATAACACATGAGCCTGGAAGTCCATACTTCCCTCTAGGCTACAATAACTTGGGGCCATTTGCTATTATCAATTTGTTGGAATTTTATAATTATAAAGATGTAGCAGCTGACATCACAGGATAATAACTTTCACTAAACCTATAAAAAATAGGAAAGAAAAGGCCCTTCCTTTGTAAGTTTCAGATTTTTCTGTCTTTGTACATAAGTTACTCGTAATGTGTGCTTATGTAATGCGTGATCCTAAATTTTATGCTATTTTTTAGGAGAAGGTGGGAGACGTTGTAATTGCGATAACATGTATTAATTAGGATATGCTTAGTTCACGGAATTTTATGCTATTTTTCAAGAGAAGGTAGGAGACGTGAAGATGCATGCTAATCTTGCTCATGCTTGCAAACTTAGCCCAAAACTCGAGAGGGAAATGGTGGTTGCTGCGAATGCTCTAACTGAAGAATGGTAGTTGGAGCCTCCTTAAAGAACCCGCCCTTTTGAAAACTACCTCTGTAAGGATTCTACCATCATTATCAAAAGCATATATCCACAACCTTTTTCCCCTATTCCTGGTAAACACACAAACATCACCACTTAACAAACAAAGGGTATCAACAACAAAACTCCACTTGTCACCCGACAATACATACATATTCTCATCACAACGAATATCAAACCAAACCATAAATCCATTCACAGATATTTCAAATTCGTCAACATCATCTAAATTTGGTAAAAAAAACCAGCTGGAAGCACCTATATACAATAAGTAAATAAACATAATTAGCAAAAACAAAATAATAATAATAAATGTTAATAATATTATCAAATGTAAAAAATGTTCATGATTAATATTGTTTAGAACAAAATGTTAGAAAGTAGTTACTTCCTTTTAGCCGTTTTATGGATTATGGTAACATCAATTATAGTTCTTAACCATTTAATTTAAATTTTAATAACTTTTTAGTATATATTTGTTCTACTAAATCCTAAAAATAAAAACCACAAATCAAAGTACTTACCTGCTTTTAGCCGTTTTATGGATTATGGTAACATCAATTATAGTTCTTAATTGTTTCATTTGAATTTTAATTACTTTTTAGTATATAATTGTTCAACTAAACCCTAAAAATAAAAACCAAAAACCAAAATACTTATCTGCTTTTAGCCGTTTTATGGATTATGGTAACATCAATTATAGATCTAAACCGTTTCATTTAACTTTTAATTAATTTTTAGAGTATATTTGTTCAACTAAACCCTAAAATAAAAACCAAAAACCAAAATACTTACCTGCTTTTAGCCGTTTATGGATTATGGTAACATCAATTATAGATCTAAACCGTTTCATTTAACTTTTAATTACTTTTTAGTGTATATTTGTTCTACTAAATTCTAAAAATAAAAATTATAAGTCATACCCGTCCATCGGACGGGTTTTGACACTAGTGTGTATATATATATATATATATATATATATATATATATATATATATATATATATATATATATATATATATATATATATAGAATCTAGATCAAATAAGATCAAGCTTAAAGTTGTTAAAATGAGATCCAACTAAAATTTGACAAGCAACACTCTCCTAACAACAAAAATAAATTTCTTATTAACTACAACTAAAATTGTTAAAGTTTTGATAGATTTCTTTTTCAAATTTACGAAATCTATGTGATACACTTTGATTAGAAGTGTAATATGTATCAGGTTATTGTATATGTATCAGATTTTGGAATACTTATTAGTGTAATATGTATCAGGTGTATCACTAATCCAAACTCATGTATCATTAAGTTATTAGTTGCTAAAATGTTATTTTGTATTAAAATATTATTTTTATGAGTATTATTGCTAAAATTGTTATTTATAAATGTTTTAGTGGTTTTTTATACTTGATCTTATTTTTACAACTTTAAGCTTGATCTCACGCTATCCTCCCTATATATATATATATATATATATATATCTACCCATTATGTAAACACTAGTTGTTATACATATGCATTACTATAACTTGTTTAGTGTTTTATATTAAAACGTAAGTGTGTTAGTAAACTATTGACTCAAACCATTTATGTATTTTATTTGTTTCGTTAAAATGATTTTACGTTTATTATCGACAAAACATTAGAAGATCGTAAAAGATAAATAAACGTTTTTACGGCTTATTTGTATTAACAATCTCCCCATTTTTGTTGACGACAAAACATAAGATTAGTTTAAGGAAAAACTAAAATTCGTAAAAGTTTGAATTGGAGTTTTTACTCTCTTCTCCCGCTTTTTGTCGAAACAAAAAGAGCGTCGAAAAGAAACTAACACATTGTTTTAAGAAAAACATGTGAAAAGAAAAAAATGTGAAAAATAGAGTGTAAGGGAAGAGAAGTATTCTTGTCTTAGCTTCCCCTTGACGGGTCCATCCCTTTGTGAGGTTGTCAAGTAGGTAGGAACACTAAGCGATTGTATTGTAATTATATTTGCAAATGGTTTCGTCTTGTTGACGAGCATGCTCCCCCTTGACGAGTGCTCCTTTGCAAGGAGGACGTCAAGTAGTAATGGTAATCCAATGTGGAAGTATTGCAAATTATTTTGCAATTGTTTCGCTTTGGCAAGACGCTCCCCTTAGCTAAGGGTGTCAAAGTCTTCATGTGTATATTGAAAATATACAAAACAAAGGTTAGAAAACAAGTATATAATGCATAATTTCCTGCAAAAAAGACTCAAGTTAGTAATAAAAAAGTCTTATGTTGCACGGATCCCACGGTTCCTCTCTTGGAGGGATCCGTCTAGGCTAAAATGAGGGATCTGTTCCCTTGCATACTTAAGACAGCAGTGGTGATGTAAATGTGATGTTAATCATCAAAATGAGTTATGTATTAACACACCAATCATAGACATAAGATTATATGGCATATAACATGTAATTTCATTTAATAAAAATAGAGAAATGATGTACATAACTCTAAAAACTAAGAAAATAAATAATACACGGATTAAGATTCCTAAACTATCTAAGTTAAGCTTAAGATTAGGACACCACTTGAATCCTTAAGCTCAAGGTTGTTTAGGTTTGTTGACCTCATCGAAACGTTCAAGGAGGTGATAAAACATGAAATGTTGCTCTTCACGTAATTTATGTATCAAGCCTTCAACATGTTGACAATGATAAAAATCTTTGTCATGACTAGAAAATGATGGAGGTAGAAATGGAATTGCTTGAGATGGAAGGTTGAGTTGAGTTTCCACAAAAGAAGGAGGTATTTGTGGAGGTATATTTGGATGTAATTCAACCAAAGGTGGTGGTGGTGGAATATGTGTCGAGGATGGTGGTAGAGAAGTATCTACTTCCATGTGATCGGATGGTTGACTTTGATGATTCCTCATAATCCAAAAGGAACTATTTGAGGGTGATGGAGAAAAAGATACCGGTGCTAGTGTTGTTTCCATACCTTGGTTTTGTTGTTGCGCTATTGATAACATCAAATAGTCCTGAATATTAAGTGTCAATTTCCCCCAATAATGCTCGTATTTTATATCATTTATATGGATTTACGCTTGTTTTCTTCTATATTTCACTTTCAACTAAATTACGAGAATTGGAGCTAAGGAGACGCGGATTTGGAGAGTTTATTGAAGATATATGATAGTATGCTATTTGGAAGTAATTACGGCGTAACTCACCTCTCACATTACGCTGTAACAGAAGTGTGGTTCAGAAAACCAACTAAACTGAAGATTACGGCATAACTCCCTCCTAGGATTACGCCGTAACTAATTAGGGCAAATGGTGTTCCGCGCCGCTGCAAGCTACGCCGTAACTCATTCCACAAATACGACGTAACCATGATTTATTGAAGATACGACGTAACTCATTCATGATGTTACGCCGCAACCAGCTTTTCTAGAGCAAAATATGAAGAAATGGATGTTACGGCGTAACTCTCAACTTAAGTTACCACGAACAAGATCTGGCCTATAAATACGGCCCAAAATTCTGCATTTCTCATCATTCACCCACACAAAAGTAAAGAACGTGGTAGGAGGTCAAGGCAGATCTTGAGGAGCATACGGAGCCATCTCCAAGGGAGAAATTACTCCCTAACGATAAGCTTTAGAAATTTATTATTTCTTTTACTTTCAATTCATTTATTTCGATATGTTAAACATTGAATCGATTGTTTCAAGTTATATGAGATGCTAAGCACCGTGCTAGCCCTAGTTATGATTCCTTGATTGTTTTGTTTATGTTTACATTGCTTCCGTATAAGTGTTTCTAGTGTATGCATGCATAGTTTGTTGGTAGCTACCCTTGTTTCGTAGTTTTGAATGGCGGTAGTGGCTAGTTACTTAGGACATATAACTAACTAACCCTAAGTAGGTAGACTGAGTGGGAAGGGTAAGAATTGACCAACTGACTACCCTTCTTCGCTTGTGCGATTTGACCAACTGATTACCTACCGTTTGGATGAACTTAAGAAGTTAGGGATGAGTGTTTAAGATGCTAGCGCCCGGGAACTCATTGTTATGAATCTTGCATGTAGCGGAACTTAATAACTCAGCTTAGGGGACTAAAAACAACTGGACTTTCAAGGGTAGTAGCTTGATCTCCGGTGGAAGGCCTTTGCTGATAGGTTAGGACGAACTGACCAAATGTTGTTCTAGCGAACTAAACCCCCACTTGAAGCAATTGGAAGTAATTAAACGTGAACTTAACATGATAGGATGGCTAACTAGGTTAGCACACTTCTCCTCTACTGATCTCAACCCTCGCCTTTATTTGCCTTCCTGTATTTCTTGTTTTAGTAGTTTATTAATCATTTCAACCTTAAAATCTGTAACACCTAGACTTAATTAGAATCCGCTCACATAGCTCTTGGGACGACCTCGGTTTTACCGAATACTACACTACACACGATTGGGTACACTTCCCGTTAGTGCATTAGGGTAGACCATAGGTATAACGAGACATTATAAATATTAAAACCTGGTCAGTAAAACCTACATCAAGTTTTTGGCGCCGCTGCCGGGGAGTTATATTAGGATTTTCGTTAAGTCTTTCATTTTTGTTTTGTTTTAATATTTTCTCTATTTCTCACGATTTCTTTTGAAGTTTCAGGTACCATGGAAGTCGTTAACATTGATGATCTCACTCTTGAGGAATATTTGGCATTGACAAGAGAAGAACAAGGGCCGGGGCTCATAAGACCGGCGATTGGAGCTAATGTCCGTTTCGAGATTAAAGATCAGTTTATGAGGGAGCTTCGTGCTAACCCTTTTTTTGGAAACAGGGACGAAGGTTCGTATGAGCACATTGATAATGTCTTGTATATCGCAAGCCTTTTCAACATTCTTGGTGTGTTTCATGACGCTGTTATGCTACGAGTGTTCCCGATGACTCTTACTGGGGGAGCAAGAAGATGAATCAAAAGATTGCCAACCGGGGCAGTTGATACATGGGCTCTACTAAAAAATCACTTCATCCAAAGATATTGTCCTCCATAAAAGATATCTAATCAGCTCATGGAGATCCATAATTTCAAGCAAGATGACGATGAAACGTTGTATCAAACCTAGGATAGATACAACGATCTCCTCTACAAGTGTCCAACTCATGACCTGAACAGCCAGCAAAAGGTCAACATCTTTTACAAAGGTATCAACGTAACTACAAGGCAGATGCTATACTACCAAGGACCAATTCCGAGCATGACCCCTACTTTTTCCATTGAAGCCATCCAAAAAATGATCGATCATTCTCAAAAATGGCACCATAAAGGAAGCAAGAGAAACCTCGGCGGAAATCTTGATGGAATTGCCGCCATCACTAGCAAAATTGAAAATCTTGGTCGGGATATGCTCAAACTTAGAGAATGTGTTCATGCCATCCAAGTAGGTTGCGAAAGCTGTGGAGGAGGACATCTCACCAAAAATTGTCCTCACATTGATGAAGATAGTACATTCAAAGAATCTAAATATGGACAAAATCGACCGTTTTATGAGGATAATTGTAATAGTAATGGATATCGTGGAGGACCTCCTGGAAATTACAACCATGGGCCTTATGAAGGAAGAAAGCCCAAGATTGAAGAAACCATTAACAAATTTCTGGAAGCCTCAGCCCAAAGACAAAAAGAACAAGATGAATGGCTAAAAGATTTCCAGGAAAACACAAACAGAAGCCTCTCCAATCACGACACAACCTTAAAAAACCTAGAAACAATGGTGGAGAAGCTTAGTGAAAAGGTAAAGAAAAATAACACTAAACTGGTGTGCAAGGCCGTTTTTTCTGATGAAGATGCAAAGTTGCAAGTTGATTCTACCACCAACAATTCAGATGCTGCTGAAAATTCCGATGACAGTGAGAAGTTACGCGATAACACTTATGATGAGTTACGGCGTAATCAGGGGTTAGATAGCGAATGCGGAACAATTGATGAGAAAGATACTGATGGTTCTGAAGGAAGTGAGTACGCCATAACCAACCCTCAAAGTTACGGCGTAACTGGGATACATGGTCTGCTAAGTTTCTTGAGTTAGATAAATCAAGGACGCATGTTATTAACGGATGATCAAAAGAAAAATGGTATCTCTTACCGTAGCCGGTTCCGGAAGGGGTGTGAAGTAGACCTCATGCTCATCGACCATATCATGAAGGTTGGATACTGACCATTCATTTGAGTATTAACATACTCCTTGGTGAGGGATTAAAAGTAGCCGAGCAAACTCAGCGAGGGTCAAGGTATAATTTCCATCCAAAAGATACTAATCTATGCCCTCAATCTCCATCCAAAAGGAAGTATCACTGGTGTAAAAAAATACCCGTATCTAATGGTGAATGGTACGATCTTTGGGCCTCGTGCAACCCTCTTAACGAAATTTGCGACGGAGGAGATGATCATGAAAGGGTCAAGGATAACAAATACATGTGGCCTACATGTACTGATGAAGAAAGGTTGGCGAAGCTCTCATTTGAAGAAGAGGAGGAACCACCTATTATGCACTCTTGCACTCTGATAATTACTGATGATGAGTCCACACGAGCATGGCCTACATGCAATTTGTTCCGCGAATATTGCAACGGGGGTAGTAATATAAAAGACAATGAATGGACATGCCCTCATGATCTCGAAAGACATAGTGTGAAGTTCGGAGATTTATCCTTTGACGATTGGTATTCGGTACAATTCGGGGATCCTAAAATTAACCCAAATCTTCTAAGAAAGCTCAAGATTGATTATGAGGAGCATTGTTTCCAGCGAGAGTCCATAAATAATGATATCTACTGCATGGAGGATCCCTCAAGCGACACCATTGACGAGGTTGCTCGAAGTCATTGGTGTGAGAAGATAAAAACACCTGGAAAAGTTTTTTGGGCTTCTTGCAACCCTTATGATGATAAATGTAACGGGGGAAGCAGTATAGAGAGAGTTGCGGAGGATGAATTGTTATGGACCTCAACCAATGATGCGAAAAGAACAGAGTTGCCTTGGCTAGACAATTTGGGATTCGACAATTGGGTCAAAATCAAATATGGAAAGGTAGATGCGTTAACTAAAGAGAAGATCTGGAAAGGATGTATAAGTAAAGAATACCCGATCGAAGAAGTTCCAAACGACATAAGTGAAGTAACGGATGAAGATATCAAAGATTCGACGAGAAATGAGAAAGAGGAATGCAAACGGGTACTTGTGGAAGATTTACTCGACGATAAATGGTTTAAAGGTATCGAGTCCGACGATGATTATATAGAACGGATTTTGGATTACCTTGAACTACAAGGTGAAGATGGGTTCACTGACCCCGACGATGAAGCGTATGAACAAAGAAGGTGCAAACTTCTTGGCATTCCATATAAGAGGCCGCCACCGATTATAGCTGAAAAGTATGAGTTTACTAGATACCACTTGGGGCCGGACGAAAAGTTTTGTAAAATTCGGAAGATCGAGACTAAAGAATATCTCCGCACTGCTACTAATGTTTCTTGGGTCATACATAATTTGATGAAGTATATGGAGAAAGTTGGCCAAGTCCAAAGGCCACCATGAACCCCCGAGGCTTTGAGTCAAACTTAAAGACTCGTAAATACAGAAAAGTGCTCTTTCGGGAGACAACCCGAATTATCTCTTTCATTTGTTTTATTTCCATTTCTGTTAGGTTTTGTGTTTTTAACCATTTTTGCAGGAAAACAGAGAAAGTTGTTGCATCATACTGAATGCGGACCTGATCTGTCCAAAGTTACGGCGTAACTCATACTTATGGTTACGCCGTAACATACTATTTGCAGTAGTTTCTCAGAGCATTACCAATTACGGCGTAATCCAGTGCAATGGTTATGCCGTAGCTACACTCAGAAGGCCAGGTTTTGCACTAATTACGGCGTAACTTCTTATAGGAGTTACGACGTAACTATCCTCTGTAACACTTCGTTTTAAAACACAATAACCTTGTATTAGTTTTTAAATGAACTTTGTGTGTGTGTTCCATATAAACCCTTACAAGACTACACTCGTCTACTTGGGACACTAAGTGGTTTAAAAGGCTTGTTGCATACGCTAAATGCAACCGTGATTCCTACGAAAGTGAGTTAGATTTCTTTTTCATTTTTCATTTTTTTTTAGAATTATGCTTGTCGGTAGTGTGATTTTAGGGATTGAAGTTTGCTCGTGGATGCTTATGCGAAGGCACGATTCTTTTCGTGGGCCTTATTTCTTTTTGGAGCAAATTACAGGGAAATTCTCACTCTAATTCTACTTTTCTCTTCACCTTTATTTAACGATTAGTACAAAAGGGACTTTGTACATTTCAAGTGGGGAGACGGGGGTAGAATTATCTCTTGAACTTTATTTTGCCCTCGTTTTTCTAGTTTATTTTGAAAAATTATGCCATTTTTAAAATTTTGACATGTTTTTGTTAACCTAACTAGATTAGACCTTAGCCGAGCACATTATAACCCTTGATATTTTATGGTAAGATTAGCCTTATCCGTTTCCAATTATTTACCCCAAATCCACCAAATTATGAGTGTGCCGGTAGTTTGTAAACTTTAGAACTTGACCTTTGCATCATTTCGAGACCATAGATGAGGTATGTTGAGTTAGCTCGATGTATTTGGACTTTTTAGTTTAAAAAGGCAGTATTATAGGATTATCACCCAAATAGCCTATCATTCTGTGTCTATCGATTAGTCACTCGACTTCTCGACCCCCATGTTAAACCCTTTGTTGCACTCACCTTTAGTGCAAGATACCCCTAGATACACCCATCTGAGCCATTCCTTTCTTTTTGTTCACCCAACATATTGTTTCGTTACACCCATACAACTTAGCCTACACTGTAGTCTTTATTTGTAATTGGGAAGTCATTGTTTGCCTAAGTTCAAGGTTCAAGTGGAAAGGTTCGGGAATCACGCTTTCGTCAACGACATATTCTTAAAGATCATTGAAGATCCCCCAAATTCTCATATTGTTCATCTCAAGTGGGGGGATGATATGTTCAGTAGTTATTGAAAAAAAAAGTGATGTGATTCGGAAAAAAAAATAGTTATAGTTATAGTTATTTGATTGTAAAGTGTGAAGTTATAAGCACTATATTATGAGCTTATTATAGATTTAGTATCGAGGAGGCCACCTCGGTCACATTTGAAGAATGGAGTTGGTAATGTGTCCATCATGACGTCCTCTAATGACACATCTACATGGTATTATCATGATCTGGTTTCTTAACTTTGAAACTTGAACTTTGGACGAACGGTAAGTGGTGAGGACTTGGTTATATATTTAGACTATTTGCTTGATTTTATTTTACACCAATTTTATCCCATGTCTTATCCTACCCTTTAGTCATGAAGCGTGTCTAGGTGATGCAGCGAGCAATCTTTGGTGTCTTGGCCATGGATTTGGTCATGTAACATTGATTTTGTCCACTTCGCTTTGACATGTTAGTAATGACGACTCACCCTTAACCTTCGTCGTGTCTACCCATATTGTCTTCGAGAATTGTTTAGTCCTTAACTATAGTGGTGGAGATTTGTGTAACCGCCAAGCTTATGATAGAATACATGCTATGAATGTGCGTTGAGTGATCACCCCGAAATTGACACTTAGAATAGTTGAGAGATATGAGTTTTTTGTTCCCATTTCGTGAGGTGTTCGGCTTTGTTTTATTCTAGCATAAAGGATTTGTAAACTTATATTTTCCAGGTAATGGGAGAATATTTTTAGGAATCTATCTAATAAGGTCTACTTGAGGGCAAGTAGAGTTCAAGTGGGGGGATATTTGATAACATCAAATAGTCCTGAATTATAAGTGTGAATTTCTCACGATAATGCTCGTATTTTATATCATTTATATGGATTTACGCTTGTTTTCCTCTATATTTCACTTTCAGGTAAATTACGAGCATTGGAGCTAAGGAGACGCGGATTTGGAGAGTTTATTGAAGATATATGATACTATGCTATTTTGAAGTAATTACGGCGTAACTCTCCTCTCACATTACTGCAAATGTAAGCGTGGCTCGAAAAAACAACTAAACTAAAGATTACGGCGTAACTCCCTCCTAGGATTACGCCGTAACTAATTAGGTCAAATGATGTTCCGCGCCGCTGCAAGCTATGCCGTAACTCATTCCACAAATATGGCGTAACCATGAATTATTGAAGATACGACGTAACTCATTCCTGATGTTACGCCGTAACCAGCTTTTCCAAAGCAAAATACAAAGAAATGGATGTTACGGCGTAACTCTCAACTTAAGTTACGCCGTAACAATATCTGGCTTATAAATACCACCCAAAATTCTGCATTTCTCGTCATTCACTCCACACACAAAAGCAGAGAACATGGGTAGGAGGCTTAAGGTAGATCTTGAGGACCATACGGAGTCATCTCCAAGGGAGAAATCACTCCCTAACGATAAGCTTTATCAATCTATTATTTCTTTTACTTTCAATTCATGTATTTTGATATGTTAAACATTGAATCGATTATTTCAGTTAATATGAGCGGCTAAGCACCTCTGGTGCTAGCCTAGTTATGATTCCTTAAATGTTTTGTTTATGTTTACATTGCTTCCGTATAATTGTTTCTAGTGTATGCATGCATAGTTAGTTGGTAGCTACCCTTGTTTTGGTAGTTTTGAATGGCGGTAGTGGCTAGTTACTTAGGAGATATGACCAACTGACCCTAAGTAGGGAGACTGAGTGGGAAGGGTAAGAATTGACCAACTAACGTGTTAGGAATTGGAAATTCCATGTTAAAGTGTCGGTCACCCCAATTATGGTCTAGCATAAGTTAGCTCGTATACATGTCGTTTGTTACGTTATTTAGTAGTTTATTAGTTAGTTTGTAGCGTAGATTAGTTTAGTGTAACACCGTGGAGGAAGGACGGGTCTTTACCCACTGTTTTCCTGATCCACGGTCCGACAGAAGGACGTATCCTTTGTAACTATAAATACCCTCTACCTCCCAAGGTAGAGGGTTGGAACTAGTGAAGCTAACCTTGCATTTTGTGTTTTATTTCTCTCTCTAGAATTCCCTCTCCTCTCTTCATCTCTATAAAATGGCCTACTTGTTTAATCGTCTACCTAGACCACCCGAATCATCTAAACAACATAAAATATACGATCCAACAAATGGTATCAGAGCCTAGGTTGTGTTGTTTTTTTGATGATTCGTATGGTTTTTTAACTCGTTTGTATATGCGGTTTGTATGGTTTGTTGTTTGATGCGGTTTGTGTATGTGTTTTGATGCGTGGTTGATATGGTTTACGTGACGTTTAATTCATGTTTGCTGCTATTTATTTTCGTTGTTGAATCTTTATGAGCAGATTTTATGTTTGTCATGATTCTGGTCATATTTGGGCATGTTCATGGATGCGGTTTGCTGTCAAAATGAGATGCAGTTTTATTAGTGTCGAAGTTGTTGCTGGTTTGTTCTTAAGTGCGATTTGTGTGTTTTCTCTTCGATGCGGTTTGACGAGATTCTCTAGGATGTTTGTGTAAAACTGTCCATTTCAAATATGTGGTTTGTCCTTTATGTCCAGGTTCACTGAATCAAGTTTGCGACTTGTGTCTTATAAGTTCCCTGCGTTTTGACTATTTAGTCAAACGCGAGTTGTTGACTTTTCTGCAGTCATGCGATTTGTCAAAACTTAAAAAATGATGCGGTTTGTGTCCAAATTTGTTGCGGTTTATCATGTCAATATCATGTGCGTTTTATCACAAAAATCTGTGCGGTTTGTCAAAATTTTGGGTATGCGATTTGTGACGAAAAGACATAAAGCGATTTGTGTTTCAAAAGTAAACGATTTGTGAGGAAAGGGAGAAGCGACTTGTCTTTTTTGAAAGATGCATTTTGATAAAATCCTGGTGCGCTTTGATGAAATGTAGAAATATGAATTGGTCAAGACTGCAGTTTGTTAAAACCAGACCTTCAAAGACATTCAAATCACTTCAACAACATCAACAAATTTTAAACAAGAATCATTCATCACAAAAACAAGTAACATCAAGACTTAACACAATCAAAAAATTCAACAAACTCTACATTAACTTCAGTTATCAACAACATCAACATACAACAATATTATCATCTACATCATCATACATCTGTTGACTCGTTCCAAAAACTAAACTGATAATATCCATATGAAAGATCTCAGAGTTCCTTTTCGTGTTCTTAACTATTTGTCAAGACTATTTTTCAAGTCCCTATTCACACAAACAAGGACATCATCACAGACCCTAATAAGTGAAAATTTGATCTCAGCTACACTTTCGTTTATTCAAAGGCACATCAAGATTCATGAAGGTCTCATAAACGAATTTGTTATCATCAATCATTGTTGGTTATGTCCGAAACTAAAGTCAAAGAATTTAACATAATGTTATTTCTTTTTCTTTGAGTCGTTTAAATAAAGATCCAAACACAAGAATAAATCTTGACTGTACGAACTCATTGAAAGAAAGACCAAAACTTTTGTTTCAACCTCTCATCAGATTCGTGTATTCTAGTTCGTAAAGCAATCATATCTAATGAATCTCAGAGTTATATCATGTATATTCAAAGTCAAATCAAGACATTCAAAGGTCTATCACACGAAACTTTTTCCATCACAGATTCAAGTTTATATGAACGAATAAGATAAGTGAAATAACAATCTTGTTATTCCCTTTTTCTTTGTTCAATGATCAGTAAAAGAAATGAAATCTTACCTTAGTTCTCATGGTTAGATCTTTAAACCATACCTTAAGCCATCCCTGTGGCCGTCAAAACACTCGAACCATCCCTGTGGTGAGTAAATGATGCTTATGACTTCAGGGAGAGATGAGTAGTGGATTTCTTTTTGTTCGGATATGTGAGAGTGAATGGGGGCGGTGAAATTTTGAGAGATTATTATTAGGGTTTGAGGTTATGTGAGAAGTGTGTGTTAAATACCCCGAATAATTAGGGTAAACTTGTATACCGGGTATAATTTCTCTCATGGATCGGATTTCATTGGACATGGGCCTAATGAGTAATTTGGATCGGATTTATCTCTGTTGGGCTTGACGGCATTGGACTGGGTCTCGGGTTTCATTACATGGGCTACTATCATTAATTGTTGATTTCGGGCTTTATGTTGTAAGATATGAATCAAATGAATTTTAAGGGTACTTAATTCAAGATGGGTTTTTAATTTCATATGTGTCAATTTAATGTGGGCTTGAGTTGGATCGATCGTGATGTTGTGTTAAACCAAATATTACACTAAGACTCTTGGAACGGGTATCATTATTTTGTTTTTGGAAAGCGAGTTGTTATTTGACTATGAGATTTGATGATGAGTTATGATGCTGAGATTCGTTATGATTATGAGGTTTGGTACTTTGGTATATTCATTTTCATGGATAATATTTCGTCATGGCTTGAAATTATTTATTTGAACAAGGTTGACTACGGGGTTGTTTGGACGGTATTTCTTATTTGGATTTGAAGTGAGGTTTTCTAGGCGCGTTTACTTATTTCATCTTCTTTGTTTCTACCCTTCCGCGAAGATGACTTGTTTGGGCGTTTATTGAGTGTGATAAAGACTTCGCTATTTAAGTTACGGTTGTGATTCTTTCTCACTTAACCCACAACGTAACTATCACTTCGGTGTCTCACGTAGTTAAGGATACGTCAAGAGGTTTAGTACATCGGGTACACCGTTTCTTCTTCACAAGGATTAGTACAAGTTTAAGTAAACAAATCTGGGGAATTTCACTTCATGATCAAGTTTGGCTCATTGTGTTTACCTCACCACGTTGTCACTGCAATAGCCGACAAAATGCGTGAATGATGTGTTTACCAAAGTGTTTATTGGATGGTTGATGATATTGTTGATGTTGGATAATGAACCGTTGATGAACCGCTGCATGTTCCCCTAAAACAGTTATTCACTGAAACCAAAGTTGTCATAACACATTCAAGCTGACATTGTTTACGGTTTTGTCTTGATTTTGTAAAATCCCGCGAAAGAAACTATTTCTCGGTTTAAATCATAGATTTTTAAAATCCCGTGACAATGGAAACATCCTGGTAATTGTTAAGTGAACTTCCGGATCTATCTTACGGTTTATTCTTGGTTTTGTAAAATCCCGCGAAAGAAACTATTTCTGGGTTTAAACCATAGAATTGTAAAATCCCGTGATGATGGAACTTGGAGAAAGGAAAGTGTATTTCGGGATCTTATTTGATGTTGGTGCCACGGTTTCTACTTCGAAGAAGGGTTAAAAGGGTGTACTTCATGAATTGGATGTGTGTTTGGATATTCGTCATGACAGTTTGGTTATTACATGGTTTTAAGGGGTGATGTGCTTTTAACCATGGTTGGGATGAAAACCATTATCATAGTTCACTTAAAACGTCAAAGGAGGCTAGATTTGAGCTTTTAACCAGAAGATGTAACAACAGGGTTAATTCACTATTATTTATTTGAGGTTGAAGTGAAATATCACGGGCGAGTGTACTTAGTATCTGAAGGTATCGGGGATGGTTGGATGAAGATTCTTCAAGATCCTTATTCGAGCCTTTATCAAGCGTAAGACTTGGAAATCTAGTTATTTTTGGGTGACTTTTTCCTTTTCTTTTACCACTTGGGGAATTGGGCTCTTACCACCACAAAATAACTATCACTTTAAGGAGTTACGCTTGTAGTGCTCGCTGTCACATTCAATTGTGGATTTTCAAGAGGTGATGTACGTCTTATACTTGATGGTTGTTTGGATGAAGAGTATAGAGTACTTAGAGATTCAATGGAGGATGAACTCCTGGCACCGCTCTTTGTTACATATGTGCAAGTTTAAGTCACGAGTTCGGGTTACTTTACTTCAAGGTCAAATTCATCATATTGGGTTTTTTCCATCAGCTGTCATGACAAAGAGCCTACTGAATGATAATGGGGTTGATTACAAGCTTAGCCAAGAGAGCTGAAAAGAGAGAGATTTATGACGTTTGAACACAACAGTTCAAGCCTCGTTCCTAAAAGAAAAAGAAAAGTGTACACTTCAGTGCGCTTTATCTTCTGAAGAAGAGAAATCTTCTCAATTATGACCATTCTCATCAACATGCTTTATGCTTTTTCCATGCACGATCAGTTATCAAGTGAACTGGAGTACCGTTGATTGTTTTCTTATTCCGCTTGCTCAATTATAATGACGATGGCGACATCATATGCAACCTTTGAGGGGGAGAAGTGTGAATAGACTACATTTGGATGATTTTCACTTGTTTAATCAAGAATGGCATCTCCGTATGCAATTCTTGAGGGGGAGAAGAAGTATGATAATTCTACATGTTGAGTTATATTTGAGAATAAATGGTCAAACGGCTCCAAACTCATGTAAGAACCGAGCTTCTACTTATCGGGTCATCTTTACATGGTGTTTCTTCTAAAGAGCCATTGGTTGACATCTTTACATAGGTTGATGAGTTTAATGAAAAAGTGCTTCCAGTTAATGCTTCACGTACACATCAAGATGGTGATTCCGAACAACCTTTTGTTCTTGTTTGATGTGATTGTTTGTTTGGTGTTACCATTCCAAGTGTTCGTTGCGGGCTGATTGCTGATTTCCTTATTGAACATCTTTCTGTTCTTGTTTTGATTGGGAGGATTTGACTTAAGGGGATTTGCTATTTGTAAGTTAACTGGAATGCATTTGGTGAGTTGAAGATGTTGACTTTCTATTCCCCAATTGGACAATCTTGAAGAAGGTCAAGTTCATGTCGGTTCTACATTCTCTGCTACAGGTTAGAAGACTAAAGACGAGTTGCATTTAACGATCAAAAGACTTCTTCTTATTCTGGGCATTTATTAAAAGATTGTCGGTTTAGGGGAGATCACTAATTAGGGGAGAGTGAAAAGCTAGATTTAATCCCTAATTAGACTTGCTCGCATTCTTCCAGCAGAAGAAGTTGATTCTCACAAGTGTTCAAGTGTTCTTCTCAAATGATTTCAAGTATTTGGGCTTATTATGTGTTGCCGACCAGCATCAAAACCAGCAAAGGGGAAGGAGACACACATCTAAACGCGAGTAAACTTGATGAACTTAATACTTCTAAGTGATTGAAGATATCCCGGAAGACTATTATTGTCATTACCGCGAGAAACTCAAGGTTTAACTCATGGCGAGAGTTCTTATTCCAACTACAAGTGGGGAAGAGATGGAAGAGTTAGTTCGGTGATAAAAGAGGTACACAAGTAAGTGTGATGATTTTGATGCTATCGCAATCATTAGGGGAGAGAATTGTGTACATTGGGGCGCCAAATGCTTTCACTTGAGAGCTTAATCAGATTCAGAGATATAATCACTTATTCCTGAGTTGACGTCCGCAGTATGTAGTCATCCGCATAGATAATCGCGATTCACCGCTTCTTCAATGTTATCGGTTATTTTCTCTTTGGGCATTCGGGTACTTCGGTTCTTGAGCTTCATACACTTTCTTCAGGGAGAGAAAAGTATACATCGGGGTTATTCTTTGGCTATTGGACTTAATCACGCTACTTGATGGTATAAGTTTCTCTGTCTTCGGGTATATGTGTATTCGGGTTCATGAGCTCTAGTCTAAGAGGATGACTGCATCAATTCAACTACTTGATGGAATTGTTCAATGTTATCGGTTATTCTCTCTTTGGGCATTCGGGTACTTTGGGTTCTTGAGCTTCATACACTTTCTTTAGGGGAGAGAAAAGTATACATCGGGGTTATTCTTTGGCTATTGGACTTAATCTGCTACTTCGATGGTATAAGTTTCTCTGTCTTCGGGTATATGTGTATTCGGGTTCATGAGCTCTAGTCTAAGAGGATGACTGCATCAATTCAACTACTTGATGGAATTGTTCTCTTAACACCTTTTGGAATGGACTGCTTCTGACTTCAGTGGAAAAGGAATTTGAGAAGATTACTCAAGTGTGGGATGATTCTTTGCTGTTCTTTTGGATGATATAACCTTGAACGAAGAATCACAAAAATTATTCTTAAAAGGAGCAGCAAACTCGATGTTAATGGTGTGCTCCTTTGTGCACCTGGCTAAGGGAAGCTTGAAATAAAGCTTTGAATCTGCTCAGCTAAAGGATTTTCGGTTTGGGGGGAAGCTACCAAAGTCTCTCTTACTCAAAGGCTCATGTTCTATCTTCTATTCTGGAGCCTCGGAAGCTTTGGTGGTGAAAGTTTAAGAGATGTTGATTTCTATCTTCTCAACGAACGTCGCTCGATATCCTTATCTCGGTACTCGTATCATCGTGTTCTTAAACTATATCATCTAATCTATCTTTGTAAATATTTATCAAAAAGCAAAATAGAAAAATATAAAAGCTTCAAAAACCCATAAAAATCAGAAAATTTTGAAAAATTCCAAAAATATTTTTTTAAATACATGTCTTCTGGCATCGATAACATCTACGGTTTTAGAAATGTCATTCAATAATGGCACGTGACCATAGATGAAGTTCGAGCAGAAGGTGTAAATATTCTTTTCTAAACATGTCTAAAACTATGGCTTGCAGTTACTTTAGACTGTAACCCGTGCTTAAAACCATGGCTTGCTATTATTTCCGATAGCAACCCGTTCTTCAAGAAAGGAAAGTGATACGCTAAACCAATTTTCAAATATTTCGTGCACTTATCCTAAAACTATATTAGGAAAGTATGTCGAAGGACTGTTGTTCCTACTCAAATATTTTTCCTTCTAAAATTCTTCAAAAAAATATTTGTTTTAACAAAGTGGTGGAAAATGAGTTGCATAAAAAATCAATCAGAATCGTAATTTTCATAAATTTTCAAAACTCAATCAATGACTTCAGAGCTTTTAAAACTTTTCAGAGAAAGAGTCATTGATTGAGGGGGAGAATGTTTTCAAATTTATATCATCTAACGGGCTTATCTAATTATCCTATATACTTAAATGTAAAACATGTTAACCTACGTTGAAGGACTAGGTGCCTAGGATATGATTGTTAGGATTAGATGATTAGAGTTTGATAAACACATTATTCCCATGCTTTATATGAACTGGTTGATATGTTGAATTGACTTTTATTAGTCGATTGTCGTTTGGGTGATGTCGACCACCATATATCTGTATGTGTGTTCACTAACGTATGCAGGTATATTGGTATATAAGAATGTTCTCGATCCGGATCCCACAATATAAGATGATTGGATGCCAAAAGGAAAGGGTAACTATATCTTGGGTTGACAAATGAAGAAATGGAGCTTAATTTGACTTCTATGGAGAGTTGGCATGAAAAAAATGCAACGTAAGAGGTCTCAATCAAGATCAGATGGTTTTCTTCATCATCAAATGAAGAAACGGAGCTTATTTGGACCTCTATGAAGAGTTGGCATGACAACAAAAAAAGCAGCTCAACCACCTAACTTATCTTTGTGCAAGACAAGTAGTGAATAATACCATTTTTCAAAATATTTGTTAAAATTGTTTTGAAAATGGAAAAATATTGTTTTGAAAATAAATTGGACTAAATTTTGAAAATCACCGGACTTCATATTATCAAAATTTAAGTCACTCAATCAACGACTACGGTCATCGATTGAGGGGGAGAGTGATTTAAAATAAAGTATTTTCAAATGATATTTCTTCATAAAAGTCCGGTTTATCTGAGAAATAAAGTGGTGATATAAAGATTTAATGTTATGTCATGGTATGATTTTCTTTAAAACTCAAAGATCTTACAAAATGAAATTTTTTCAATTCTTGTTTGATTGTGAAATTGTTTTATTTTACTTAAAGATCTCTTAAAAATTATCATACCTGACACTAGCAATCTTTAATGTCTATAGTTGGTCCTTATCAGTCAATTTCAAAAATTAAATCTAGCCACGTCTTTCCCCAAAATTTTCCAAATGGTTTAAATCATTTGGGATCACAAATCTCAAAAGGTTTGAAATTTTTGATCGGGGAAGAGATCGTTATTTAAATCTCAAATTTGTTTAAATGGAATTGGTTTTAGTCCTTTAAAGGCACTCCTGCCTCCATGTGCCAAACGATTTCTAAATACATAATGCACATGTTGAGAGGGAGCATTTATCCAAAATCAAGATGAGTATTTAAACAAGGCACATATTCTCCTATGTTTTCTAAACCTTATTAAATCACTTGGGATCCAAAATATCAAAGGGTTTGATATTTTTGATCAGGGGGGGATTTGTGATTTAATAATGAAATTTGATAAAAGGTGATAGTTTTGATTAAAAGTGCAAGTTCTCTCTAATATGTGATAAACTCTTTCGTTTATCGATGCACATATTGAGGGGGAGCAAATGGTTTCTTAACGGCTTTTGTGATTGTGAATGTATTTCAAAAGAAATCTTTCCTCTATGTGATAAAATGATTTAAAATATCCTACGCACATATTGAGGGGAGAATTTACCAAAGAAATTCAAATGGCTTTTTCTTAGAAAATTGTGATCAAGAAATCATTTCAAAGAACTCTTGCCTCCATGTGCTAAATAATTTCAAAATCATATGCACATGTTGAGGGGGAGCATTTCTAAATGATCAAAACAATTAAGGTACAAAATGCTTTGATATTATATCACAAGTACCTTGATTGATTTTCCAAATGATTTTTCAATTGGTTTCAAGAAGAGAAAGAACAATACCAAAAGACCGACCAATTTACTTTATGCATAGTGTTATAAGGATGGTTAGGTTAGGTATTCGTTCCCACGATCCCGCCAGAGCCGGAGGGATCTACCCAAGGACAATCCACTAGTTAGTGTAGAAGTCTTTAGGTATGATGAAAAAAGGAGAAAAGTGAGATATGGGAAGAGTGCGGATCGAGACAGAGCTAGTAATCGAATAAACCCAACAAGGTTCTAGTAATGAAGTCTCGTAAGCAGCACTCTAAGGGGTTGAAGAAGGAAAAAGAATTGAATGTGGATAGGGTGAAAAGAAATAACCCTCCATTTATTCAACCTTAGGCTGTAAAAACCGGTTCAATACATATGCTTCTTGGTGGTTACCAAGGTAACACCGTATTGAAGACAAGACGTCATGGACCCAGTGACGCGCTGCACTAAACTTCCCAAGCTACTCAAGTTCCTCTTAAAAGGACTTGTTTCATTCTCACGGGGAACCTACATAATCTATCGACTTTCTCTTAGAGATTGTTGATAATGAAGAAGGAG
>OU343217.1:70345002-70474140 GCA_910596185.1 Chrysanthemum makinoi | reverse complement strand
TTTGATAATTTGGAAGTAAGGTAGTACTACTTATACCTAGTGGAAATTGACAACAATTACCAAGAGCACCATGCTTATTTGATAGTTGAGGTTCTAGCCATAATGAATTATCTAAGTCCTTATATGTGGGAAGGAATGTTTGAGTTTGTTCAAGCGTGCATTTGATTCAGTACAAGTGTTGGACACAAGGGCTTTTTGAGCAATACACTCAACAAATTCAAATGATGGTAAGGATGGTGGATTGGTTGATCTAGGTGGTAGGTTTTCTAGTGTGTCTAAAAAAGGATGTGGTGATGTAGGGTTTTGTTGTGCTATGTGAATACTTAGGTTGATTGTCCATAGATGTTGAACACAAAAAGTATGGATACTAATTCTTATGGTTCATTGGTTGCTACAACTAGTGGGTGAAGTGCTTGAAGTTTTGGTTATGTCTATGAAGCTTAGGGGTTGAGGTATAGGTTCACCTTGAAAGGGAACGTTTGATTTAAAGGATGTTCTTGGAAGTTCATGAGCAATAATTTTAATGGTGCCAAAAGATGGAAGAGGGATAGTAGGTGTCAAAGAGGGATAAGTGGCATACAATGGGTTGTTTGTATTGGATAAGTGTTTCAACATGTGTTGTTAAAATACTTGGGTGTTGATTTTTCGGATATGACTTTTAATGACTACAATCGTAAGTCGCATATACTTGAATATTTCGGATGAAATACTTAAGTTGTCAATCCTAATTTGTTGAGATTATAAAGCTTAGATTGAACTCAAGGATAACAAGACTTGATAGTATGTCTTTAACATACGTGTGAGTTATGTCTCTATGTAAATACTTATCGTCTTGAAGGATGACACATTATTTTCATGTTAACCAAGTGAGGCAATACATGTAGATACAAAACAATATCTATAGTCATATGATAGACTTGTGTATGATATCTTTGCAAATAATGAGTCCAGATTTGTTAGTCTCTGTAAGTCATCTAAGTCATCCGCAAACGGGTGAGGAGATGTTGGTTGGTAACAAAGTTTGATAGAGTACAAGCTTTTGAGACTTTGGTAGTGATAGTGTTTTGGATGGTTGTGAAGTAGTCATAATGGTGGGTGATTTTGGTGGTGGAGTTGGAGTACTTAAGTTTAGAAAGTTCACATCTTGAATGGGTGATGAGATGTTGAGAGGTAATGAGTCTAAGGATGAAGAGTTCAAGTTAATGAAGCAACAAGATCGAATGCTAATCCTAGTGGTTTTCTTAAGTGTCTTATTTGAGGTTAAAGATTTAGTCATTTTGACTTTGCTTTGAGAAATGCTAAGCTTAAGGAAAAGTAATAGTGAAGGTGTGAAAATGACCATCTTGAATGTGTCGATTTATGGAACTAAGGATTCATGCACTTGATGTTAATTCATACAAAGATAGTAGTTTCTAATGAGATGGAAGTGTCTAAGATCATGTCAAACATCCTAAGTTAATTCATTGAGGATGTGTTGAGTGAGGTATGAAAGATATGCATTAACAACTATCCTAGAAACAAAATTTGGTAATTAGATTGAGATTTAGTAAAATTAAACAACTTACCTGTAGAATCCACGGCACCAATTTTTCGCACAGGAGGAACCCTTAATTTGTGTCACCGGTCCGCATGCAGAACGGCGGTACCAAATGCATAACCGACGGTACCAAATTTTGGTGTCGCTCTAATCCGGGACACCAGAAAACTTCACAGACCCATTTTTAGTGTCGGGGAGTTTTCCAAACCTGATTTTTGCTTAAAACATGTGACATTAATCATTTCTAGTTAGGAAAAGTCAATAACACATATACAAACATAGTGGAGCATAGACTTTGACCAAGGGCTAACGATTTTCACATATAAGTGAAAATGGGTAAAATTTGATAACACCCGTGTGTTATCCCCTGCATGAACCGGTTAGCATACATCAATGTTTTAAGTTAGTTTATCATCCTACTAAGTGAAAACATATAAATTACATCATACAACATTGTTTTTGTCCTTGTACCAAACACTCTCTTAAAACCTTCATTTTTCAAAGTACTTGACTAATTTACTTAGTACTTATTGCTAAGTGAGTTATGACATTTCATAAGTTATGCGAGATGTTAGTATAACCTATGCAAATGAAGTGATCTAATTCTACAAGCGATGGTAAAACAATTTTCCAACTTAGTGCACAAAATCTATCAAATAACCTATTGTGCATAAACAAGAAATCGTCAAACAAGCGAATAAATAACATGGCAAGATTGACACTTATATTATGCAAACAAACAAGTGTAAACAACAATTTGAAAAGTAAGCAAGCAACATATATGCAAACAACATAAACAAGTGGTCATTTAGCATAGCATAACAAGAAAGACACTTTTCGTCATTTTAGCGTTTAAATATGACGATGTATACCAAGCTTGATTAGTTTCCTTTAAACATATTACCAAATTATTTAGTTTCAAAGGAAGTTGTATCAAAGTTCTAAGAATACCAACTTAAATTGCTTGATTCAAAAAATTTGAGTTTTTATGTTAAAGCGAAACTCAATATTTTAGACATACTGTAGTATTTGGTATATTTCACTTATTTAAAATTAGACTCAGGCTATGAGAGTATTTTTAAATGAAAGTAGACTCAATTCCCTTTAAAATGATAGGTGGCTCGACTCGTACGGACTTACGGTTAATTAGTTATGATTTTTTTGAAGTTGCCCAAAAGCATACTTGCACACACGGATTCCACGAATCCAAATAAAGGGATCCGCCCTTTATAAGATTTGGTGCCGTGGTCCTCTGAGACAGATTCACCAAAACTAGTATTTGACATAGAGAAAACGTGTGTGACTTACTAGATTTCATAGTAAACATATAATACACATATTTAACAACATATCTACTTGTGTAACTTATCTTAAACATTTAGGAGGTGATTTTTCAACAAAATTTATAGTTATCCCAAACACTCCTTTAAAATCATATTTCTTCGTAAATTTTCTATAAGCACACAATACAATACTTACTAGTTCTTTCAACAAACTTTTATTTTATTTTTCAAGAAAACCTTCAAGCTTGTATACAAAGTTACATTTAACAACAAAATTTCTAAGTATAACAAGCAAAACATTTTTCATATTATTTTTCGCTTCAATGGTAATTTGATACATGGATCGTACTCTATTTTAAAACCATTTGTTTTGAAAATAAGAGCTACATGGCTCTGATACCAATTGTGGAAACGTAGAGGGGTGGTGAATACGTTACCATTTAAAAACTTTAGATCTTTAGTATCAAATCGATTATGAAGCTTGTTATAATATGAAAGTACCAATTATTGTTTGTGACTAATATAAAGTATGGTAAACCAAGTTGTCACACAATCATGAACATCAAACCACATCACAAACAATAGTATAGTGCAAGTATAAAAGTAAAGAGATAAAGAAAGGAAAGTGCAAACCGAACACGAGGATTTATAGTGGTTCGGTCACGGATCTCCTTCCGCCCTACTCCACTCCTCGAGTACCCAACTCGAGAGTTACTTCACTAAATCAACAAGCTCCCTTCTCGGCGGAGAAAACCTTACAATCGTCGCTTCACTTTTCCGGTACAAAGCAAAATACCGGGTTCTAGTTCGAGGTAGAACCAACCTAACGTCGCCTATACAATATTTCCACACTAAGCTAGATGTCGAGTTCTTTTACAAGGGTACAACCACTCCCAATATGTTTTATGGCCCAACATAATAAACCTTGTGTTTTATGGCACAAACACATAAACCATCTAATCTAGTTTGGTGAAAGTGTTGTTATGATGCAATGATGTTTACACTAATGATCCATGACACAAATGTCTAATGGATATGAATAACTACTTCTAAATGAACTTCCATTGATAGGAAGCCTTCATGATGAAGATCACAAGTTCCCTAAACTTCTTGTGATAGATCTTCAACTTGTGGTGAGTGGGGATGGCTAAATCTCCAAACTTTCCTTGGTTGATCAAAGAGTATGCTTACAACAAAGATGAATGTTAGAAGCATTATGATCATGATCATTAGGGTGTTTAATGTATGTTATTACATTGTTAATGATTGATCTAAATGTATGCAATAAGGTGGAGAAGATGTGATTTGAAGTGGTGAAGAAATGGGAAAACAATGGGCTTCTATTTATAGCCAAAAGTGGACGGAGGCGTCCACGGACCAATGAACCCTTTAAAGGGTTCCGCCCTTTATACAAAAGGGTTCCGTGGGTGCTGACAAAAAATCTAAAAAATCTTTCTTCAAATCTTTCCAAGATATTACCAAATCTTACTAAGATCACATTTGATATATTGTGTGTCAATCTAACCAAAATATTCAAGTGATCTTCCAAGGATTTCAAAGATGATGCATGACATGATGTAACATGTATTTCCATTTTTAGATTAAAAGGTTTATCAAGGTAAACTTGTAAAATGTATTATGTAACTAGTTAATAAAATGTCTAGTTACCTTTTGAAATACTTGTGAATGCAAAATGTAAAATGAGGTTCGAAATAGAATGGTTAACCTATTAAAATACTTAGTGACTCTAAATGTATTTTAAACATTCTAAATGATTTGTTAATGGGTTTGATCATAATGCCACATAACAAACATGTACGAACCTGTGTTGTAACATACGAGGACTTGAGACATCGAGAGGTGTTGAATGTATGTTGAGACAAATGTAATTACAAGTAACTTGTACATTTTACGTTATGTATTACAAGTTACATGTTTGTCATCAATCAAAACAAACGAGACTGTATAGATTAAATATCGTAATATTTGCACTAACAGTAATACCACTAGCCAAGTGTGTGGACGAAATCTATCATTTTACACAAAAAGGATTTTTGAAAACATATCCCCAGATAAACGTTAGTAAGATTGATCGGATATTGGGCGGCTGGATTGAAAACAGGCGCATCAATCATCACGATCAAAGGGATTCCTGAAAACATGAGAAAACACACCAGAAGCAAATACTGTGGAGGTTTCCCCCCACACTTAGTTGTTAGAAAATAGAAAGAAGTCAGAAACATGGGTGAAAACCCATGGAATGCTACTGTTTTTGTTAACCGAGTCGCTAGCTTGACTCGACCCCGAATTCATTGGTTCATGGGGAAGGTTTGGAGATCCGAGACGACCATGGATGATATGTCCCCTCCAAAATAGTGCTTCAACCTATGTCCATTCACCTTGAAGTTTGGCCCGTCAGTTTGAGATAACTCGACGGTGCCATATGGAAAAACTTTGGCAACGGTGAATGGACCATTCCAACGGGTCTTAAGCTTCCCCGAGAAGATTTTCAATCTAGAATTGAAAGAAGGACTCGGTCACCGACGTTGAAAACGCGGTTCTTGATCTTTGAGTCATGGATCTTCTTAGTCTTTTCCTTGTAAATTAACGAGTTCTCGTAGGCTTGATCACGGAGTTCATTTAATTCATTGAGTTGAACTTTCCGTTGATCACCCGCGGACTTAAGGTCAAAATTTACATGCTTCAAGGCCCAATAGGCTTTGTGTTCGAGCTCGATCGGAAGATGACCACGCACTTTCCGTACACAAGATTGTAAGGAGTACACCCGATGGGTGTTTTGTAAGCGGTACGGAAGGCCCAAAGTGCATCTTCAAGTTTGTCCGACCAAGAGGCACGATTTTCACCTACGGTCCTCTCCAAGATTCTTTCAAACCACGATTCAAACTTCCACTTGCCCACTAGTTTGGGGGTGATACGTGGTCGAGAGACGGTGAGTGACACCGTACTTAAGCATCACTTTTGCGAATTGATCGTTGCAAGTGCGTGCACCGCATCACTAATGATGGCACGGGGAGTTCGAAACGGCAAAGAGAGATTTAAGAACTTCACAACTACTGGCAGTCGTTGGTGGGTAGCGCTTTCGCTTCTACCCACTTGGACAAATAATCGACCGCCACGAGTATATACTTGTTCCCTCGAGAAGACGGAACGCCCCAAAGTCAATGCCCCATCCGTCAAAGATCTCGCACACTTGAATGGCATTTTGAGGCATTTCATCTCTTTTCGAGATGTTGCTATGACGTTGACAAGCGTCGCAAGATTGACTAAGTCGGTGGGCATCTTTGTAGATTGTGGGCCAGAATAGAAACCGGAGTCAAACACCTTTTGGCGGTGTAGTTCGCCATGATGTCCCCCCGCGGGTCCATTATGACAAGCCTTGAGAATTTCAGCGGCTTCTTGGCGTGAACACACCGCCTCGGATGACTTGATCCGCACAGATTTTGAACAAATAGGTCGTCCCAAATAATGCTTAACATCTTTGAAAAACTTGTTCTTTTGTTGGGACGACATCCCTTTCACAACAAAGTTACCCGCATGATAGTTTGCAAAGTCGGCAAACCATGGGGTGCTCGAATCTCTACGATGAGATACCACATTAAGTGTCTCGAGGGGAAACGTTTCATTGATTTCCTTTTTCTCAAGCACATCTTGATGTAGATTTTCAAGACGAGAGAGATGATCAGCCGCTAGGTTCTCGGCTCCTTTTTTATCACGGATGATGATATCAAATTCTTGTAGGAGGAGAATCCATCGGAGCAACCTCGGCTTTGCATCTTGCTTAGCAAAAAGATATTTGATGGCTGAGTGATCCGTATACACTATGCTTTTTGACAAGATCAAGTATGGCCGAAACTTCTCGAAAGCATACACCACGGCTAGTAATTCTTTCTCCGTCGTAGTGTAATGTGCTTGAGCTTCGGTCAAGGTTTTGCTAGCATAATGTATAGGATGGAAATGTTTTGATTTTCGTTGCCCCAAGACGGCACCTATGGCGAGATCACTTGCGTCGCACATAAGTTCAAATGGTAATTCTCAATCGGGGGCAACTACAATCGGTGCTTCCGTGAGCTTCTTTTTAAGAGTTTGAAAAGCTTCAATGCACTTACTAGAGAAGACGAAAGGATTGTCTTTTTCAAGAAGTCGGGTCATAGGCCGGGATATTTTCGAAAAGTCTTGAATGAAACGACGATAGAATCCGGCATGACCAAGGAAACTTCTAACTCCTTTGACGGTTGTGGGAGGAGGTAACTTTGCAATGACATCAACTTTAGCTTTGTCAACCTCAATCCCGTGCTTAGAAATTTTATGGCCGAGGACAATTCCCTCTTTAACCATAAAGTGACATTTCTCCCAATTTAGACAAAGATTCGTGTTTTCACAACGTTCAAGCATCTTGTCCAAATGGGCGAGACATGTTTGGAAAGAATCCCCAAAGACCGAAAAATCATCCATAAAGACTTCCATAGTCTCTTCGATCATGTCATGAAAAATAGCCATCATACACCTTTGGAACGTATCGGGAGCATTACACAAGCCAAAAGGCATGCGTCGGTAAGCAAATGTTCCATAAGGACACGTGAATGTGGTCTTTTCTTGATCTTGTGGGTCAATGGGTATGTGGAAGTAACCCGAGAAACCATCGAGAAAACAATAGTATTCGTTTCCCGCTAATCTCTCAAGCATTTGGTCCATGAAGGGTAAGGGAAAGTGGTCTTTACGGGTGGCTTCATTTAACTTTCGGTAGTCAATGCAAACACGCCATCCCGTAACCAATCGAGTAGGAATCAACTCGTTTCATCATTTTCACAACGGTTATGCCACCCTTCTTGGGCACACAATGAACGGGGCTCACCCAAGGACTATCCGAAATAGGGTAAATCAATCCGCATCGAAAGTTTTATGACTTCTTGTTTGATAACCTCATGAATTTTAGGATTCACCCTTCTTTGTTGTTGGACCGCCGGTTTGAAGTCATCCTCCATAAGAATCTTGTGTGTACAAAATTCCGGGTTAATACCCTTGATGTCGGAAAGTTTCCAAGCGATGGCTCGCTTGTGTGACTTCAAAACCTTTATGAGAGCGGCTTTTTCATCCTCACTCAAGTCTTTAGCAATAATGACGGGTGATTTATTGTCACCCTCTAAAAATGCGTACTCAAGATGAGGTGGTAAGTCCTTAAGCTTGACCTCGAGAGGATCATTAGATTTTTCAATTGTTTTGATTTCCTCTTTATGAAGTTCTTGAGGAGGGAGTGATGAAGGATCTTCATTGAGCATCTTCTCGATGAGAAGTATATCTCCCTCAATGTCGATGGGAGCGTGATCAATCTCCCATGGAACAGAATCACTAGTTAAGTATGCTTCAATCTCTTCCAAAATAAAGTCACTTCCCTCAAACGGAGTGAGGGGAGGGGAAGAGAGAGCAACGATGGGATCAACCGAAGTGGGATTTCCACTCGAGAATCCAAGAAGTTCTTGAGAATACTCCTCCGAAACAATGTCCATGACATCAATCATGTTGACGGAAGTGTCTTCATAATTGGGGGAGTATCTCGTAACTTGATCGAGGTTGAAAGTAACGGCTTCCTTGTTTGACCTCAAAGTAATTTCCCCTTTATCAACGTCAATCAATGCACGACCCGTTTTCAAGAAGCACCTCCCAAGGATGAGGGGTACTCGGGGATCGGCATCAAATTCGACCACAACAAAGTCGGCGGGGAAATGAAACTTGCCCACTTTCATAAATACATCCTCGGCTATTCCCAACGGACGAGAATTTGTGCGGTCCGCAAGCTCGAGGATCATATACGTAGGTGTAAGCGGAGGTAATGAAAGCTTCTTCCACATGGAGTGTGGCATCAAGTTAATGCTCGCACCAAGATCGGCCAAAGCGGAGCATTGAACTATTCCTTGAAAATCACACGGGATTAGGAATTTTCCGGGGTCTCCTAGCTTTTCGGGAAGTTTTTTGAGGATAACCGCCGAACAATTCTCGTTCAATGAAGTTTTGGCCATTTCGGAAATCTTTTCTTTGTTATTCAACAAATTCTTGATTGTCGGACCGAACTTGGGCATAAGAAGAAGAGCGTCCGCAAAACTAATCTCGAAGTGCAAATCTTGAAAGATTTGGATAAGCTTCTCCATTTGTTGACTAGTCTTATCACGGAGCTTTTGGTCATTAAGCCTTGAAGGATAAGGAAGTGAAGGCTTAGGAATGGTCATCGGAACAACGGGTTCCGGAATTGGAGGTAGGACAACCGGAGGTTGGACTTGTGCGGTACTTCGTGGGCTTGAGATATGCACCTTGTCCTTTGGCTCCTCGGTTTCTCGTTCCACATCCCTCACCGGAGAAGGATTAGGCATCGAGGGTCCCTCATAAGATTTACCACTACGAGTAGCAATAGCATTCAACTCTCCCTTTGGGTTGGGAATGGTATTACTCGGAAGAGCTCCCGAAGTTGAAGCTTGATTCTTTTGACTCATGAGACTAGCAATCATGCTTTCAATCTTGCTATGAGATTGATCAATTTTGTTACTAGTAGCTCTAAGCTCGGAAGTGAAATCATTCTTCAAAGTGGTAATTTGATTTTGCATGGACACCATCTTAGCTTCATTGCTTTTGATGTAATTAGCAATGTCAATGGAAGCTTGAGGAGGTGGAGCTTGAACAGTTTGTTGCGGAGCTTGGAATCGGTTTTGATTGAAATTTCCTTGATTTTGAAAATTCCGATTCTGATTCTGATTAAACTGATTATTTCTGTTTTGCACATTCTGATTGTTCTGATTTTGATTAAACCCGGGTGGTCAAAGGTAATTGTTAGAACGATAGCTTAGAAGGTTACGGTCTCCTTGCGGTTGGTAAGAATTACCTCCCGTATTGTAGGAACCCGAAGCGGCATATACGCTCTCTTGAGTGAAGCCACCGGAGGCTGGACACTCGAAATAAGGGTGTGGACCACCACAAGTTTCACAACTCTTGTTCACTACATTCACTTGTTGATTATTATTTAGACTCATTTTAAGCACAGCAGTGGATATTTCTTCAATCTTTTTGGTGAGAGTGGTGTATTCCGAAGATGGAAGAGTGGTAGATCTCATTGATTCACTCCTCTCGGCTGAGGAATCCCAATAATTGTGGTGGGCAGTCATGTTTTCGATGAGATCATAGCACTCTTCGGGTCGCCTTTTCATAAAGGTACCACCGGCAGCAGCATTGATTGTGTCACGATGTCTCAATGTTAACCCGTTATAGAATGTATCTATTTGGGTGACAAGCAACATATTGTGGTTCGGACATCGATCAATCGAAAGCTTATAGCGTTCCCATGCCTCAAATAAGGACTCATCGGGTTGCTGCCGAAAATTACTGATTTCATTCTGTAGTTTCGTCACCATCGACGGTGGAAAGTATTTCGCCAAGAATTTGGAGATCATTTCGTCGAAACTATGGATTGAATTCTTGGGAAGACGATCAAACCATGCGGTGGCATGAAGCGTCAAAGAATAAGGAAAGAGATATAAGCGAAGGGCGTCATCGGTGACCCCATTTTGCTTCATGCTTTGGGTGACGGTGAGAAATTTGTCGAGATGCTTGTTGGCATCGTCACCCGGCCTTCCGTGAAATTGGCAAAAGCTTTGGACTTGTTGGATCATGTGATGCTTAAGTCCAAAGTCCGTGGCTTCGATGTTAAGCGGGGCAATTGGACCACCCCGTCCATCCATCGTGGGTTGGCAAAGCTCCTCCATCGTTCGGAGATCGGGAGCTGGATCTTGTGGACCAGGTACTGGGACTTGAGGTCCGTTCCCTTGGTTATGTGTCATTGTGATTTGTTCGACGGTACGTATCTCGGGTACGTATGCTTGGTTACGGTTACGTCTACGAGTTTGCGAGCGAGTGCGCATGCACTTCCAAAAACAACACTTTCAATTAAAACAAGACCGAGGCAAAACACAGTGAACTTAAACCAATAATCCCAAGTGAATAGATCACTTCTATAAGATAAACGCACAAAGGAGCGGAGAAGCTTATTAGGTCAGCGCGAAGCTTATTAAAAACCCGCTTCTTTTCAGCCGCAATTTAATGTCAGGCCGTCCTTATACCCCTCACACAGTTTGTTTATCCGATAGAAATAAACCAAAACACGAGCGACACAAAGGCAAGTTTTAAATCTTTTGTTCGGGAACTTATAATGATAACACCTCAGTTGAGAATGTTATATTGATTGTGTCTTCTATATTATTTAAAACAACAAACAAAAATCTTTTTGTATTTTTAATCTTTTACATATATATACAAAGAAAAGGAAAATATTTTTGTATTTTTATAAAAACAATAACTTCACGAGGAAGGTTCTTCAAGTCACTAATCGCAAAAATCACGATATTGTCGCAACACACCTCCCCGGCAGCGGCGCCAAAATTTGATTCGGTTGTTTGTGAGTGGTGAAAAACACAATATCAATATATATCAAATTAACCGTAAAATTCGACAAATTAACCCTTTAGGAAAAAGGTTAACGTACCAAATCTTACGGGTGTGATAAAAGTGATACCGGAAAAGTGATTTCCCGGGTCGTGTCCCAATGAGGTGTGAATGGAAGGATTCGTTGAGTTTCGTGATTTATAACTTGAATTGGTTTAATGATGATTTGTTGGTTTGAATTATGCTTTCTACAAATTAATTAACGGGAAGATGATTAAGGCAAGGGAAACCTAATAAACTACAAATTAGCTACTACTAAGCCTAAGGAAGGATAAAACGAAGCTAAACTAAGTCCTAGGGTGCTAACACTAAAAAAACGTAAAAACCGGTAACCACCCGAGCCATAAACGTAAAACTTTTGCAATTTAAAGGCGACGGGTGTGGAATCAACTTTCCTACGTTCTATTCGACTAAAAATAATTTTAGAAAGAAGCCGGGAATTTTTTCGACTTTTAAAATAATTACTACGAATTAAAAACTAATTTAATCTATTTAAATGATTAAAAATACTAACCTATTTTAGAAAATTCTGAAAAATTAAAGAAAACTACTTTAGACAACACTGAATCTGAGAAAAATGAAAAAGAGCACCACTGCTTTTTGGAAAAAGTCACAAATAAGCTTCTAAAGCTTATTTAGTAAAATGCTAAGATACCTTATACATTAAACAGTGCAACAATAAAACGAAAAAGTCCCTAGGGCGATTGGTAAAGAGGATTGTGGTGTTGTTCTTGGCAAGGTGTAGACGCAGGTTCGAATCCTGGTTTGCACCTTTTTTTTTGAAACCCTTTTTTTTTTTTTTTTTTTTTTTTGAAACTTGTTTCTGAGATCAAAAGTAAGATTTTGTTTTTTGTGTGAAAACTTTTTGAAGGAAATGCTTTTGAATAAGCTGTATGAACGGCTTAATGTCACAGTTAGGACAAGGTTCACCCCAAACACTCCTTTAGCAGCTATTAAGCTCAAGATAAGGCAACTAAGGCAGTGGATAAGCAAGATTTGGCTTACATGTACTACATTTATACTTAAATAAGCTCAAAACAAGAAATGAAACAAGGGAGTAAGGGGAATAAGCAGTTGGGAGCTAGTTTGTACTAAGGGGATCCTAAAACTATTAACATGAGAAAACAAGCTGTAAAGGGATACAATTAAGCTAAATTACGTTAAGTTTACACTAATCCTATGCTATCCAAACTAATAAGCTAAATATAACCCAAATGAGCTACTATTAACTACTGATAAGCTAAAAAGAAAGAAGAGAAAAGTGGCCTGTTTTGCTGCTGCCTGCAGGTTCGAAACAGCCTAAAGTGGCTTCAATTGGAGCTTATTTTTGAGCTGAAACAGGCCTTCCAAAACAAGGACAAGCTGCAAAGGTAGAGTCAGCACAGTAGAGGGTCATAAAAAACTGATTTTGGGGATGGAAAAGGGCATTAAAACAGCTTAACATGAGCTGTTATCAGCTTGTTTAGGGCTGCTGTTTGCTGATATGACAGTGAACAGAATGGTAAAAAAAAAGCAGATTTCAATGACACTGTTGAGTTACCTACAGTGATTCTATAGGTATATAAAGTTAGGATGGATGTAATTGGGTATGTAGAGTGTTGAGAAAAACAACTATTTAAAGATTTAGACTGAAAACAAACTCTCAAATTAAGCCTTGAACAGCAGCTCAGGCTGCTGTTCTTAAACTCTTTTCTCTTTTTTTTTTCAAACCCAACTTCTACAAAAACATTTCAAACCAACTTTAGACTTTGAAACTTGACTGATAAACTAAAAGGGAGTTTGACTTCAAAAGTCAAACGGGTAAAGACCATTTTTTTCACCAAGAGAAAGCTTAAACCAAACACCCCTTAAGACTGTTTCAAAACTAGAACCAGAGCATTCTTAGATGAAGACTGATTTGAGATTTTATCACTACTGATTTGGAAATTAAAACTTTGCTAATGAGCATTAAAAACGAGAGTTATAAAGTAAATAAAGATTGCCTTCATTGATAAAAAAAAGAAATTACAATGGAAATAAAACTGAATTTTTAAGACTAAAAGAAAGGGTGCCTTATCAATGGCTACACATGCCCTATTTATACTAAGTCTTCATCCTTCAAATGCTTCTTGTTGTGTTTCTTCTCTGAGGGAAAAATGAGTTGAAGGAGCATTTGTGCTTTCTTGAGTGAATCTCAGCCATCAAACAATCTTGGCGCCCAAATCCAAAGGATCACCACCATCAATTGGTCTTCTCTCTTGAGCTCCAATGGGAGATTGTGGGATTGCCAAAGTGGCTTGACCACATGTGAAGGATGCTTGGCTCGTTGCTTGCAGTTTCCAAGTCTTGAGAGTGATAGGGAGATAGTGGGGGGTGAGTAGGATCTGAGTGGGTTTTGGCGGGATAAAAGTTTGGGAGGGATTTAGGTTTTCTTTGGAGGTTTTCTGGTTTTGGGTTAAGTGGGAGAAGGAAGAAGGAAAATGGGTGAGTTAATACTGATTTTGGGTTTTTGTCAAATGAATGGGTAAAAAAGGGTCGGGTTTAAATGGGTGAGGTTTTTAAGTTTAAAAGGTTAAAAGTAAAAATACATTTTGTAAATTTTTTTTTTTTTTTTTTTTTTTTGAAAACTAAAATTTGGTTTTAAGAAAAAAATAGGATTTTTACAAAATGGGTTTTAAAATGAAAACAGGATTTTGGATTAAAAAGTGTTTAGGTAATTATCGTTATCGGGATAATGAGAAAATTGGATTTTTGGGTTCGGGATGGGTTTTTGGTTATTTTTCCCCCCTGATCACTCTCAAAACGTGTCTCGGGCTTCTAAAATGTAGAAAACTGGTTCCCGGCTACGTCTTGACTGCACTTTTTCAGATTCAGCTCGATTTTTCCCGTTTTCGCTCTGTTTTCAATTCTTTTGTACCTGAAAGACATAAAACACACTCCGAGGATATTTTTAACATATTTTGAGCGTATTTGGGTGTTTTTAGTCATTTTTGAGGTCTTAGGCGGGTAAAAACGATGAGTGAATAAGCACTCATCACTCAGACACCTATAATGGTCACCCCGGATTGGTCTCAACCATTCGAAATCATGTGCGATGCAAGTGATTATGCTATAGGCGCCGTGCTTGGCCAAAGGAAAGAGAAGCATTTCCAACCAATCTACTATGCTAGAAAAACCATGAATGTGGCACAAGAAAATTACACAACTACCGAGAAAGAGCTTTTAGCTGTGGTTTTTGCTTTCGACACGTTCAGGCAGTATCTCGTTCTGTCTAAGACTATCGTCTTCACTGATCACTCTGCCCTGCGCTATTTGTTCTCCAAGCAAGATGCAAAACCCAGACTAATTAGGTGGATTCTATTACTTCAAGAGTTCGACATTGAAATACGAGATAAAAAGGGGCTGAAAATCTTGCTGCCGATCATCTGTCACGTTTGGAAAACCCTAATCTTGAGGAACTCGATCATACCGAGATTCGCGACTCTTTTCCGGAGGAACGGCTAATGGCAATTAAGGAGATTGAGCCGTGGTATGCAGACTATGCTAATTATCTGTCTAGTAGAGTTTTGCCAAACTACATGACCAAGCAAGATAAGAGGAAATTCTTCACTACGCTAAAACATTACTTCTGGGATGAGCCCTTCCTATTCCGAATATGCCCCGATCAAATTATTCGACGTTGCGTGGCCGGAAGGGAGATTGATCGAGTTCTGAAGGAATGCCATGCGGGACCATCTGGAGGACATCACGGTGTAAATGTCACGGCACGAAAGGTTTTCGATGCCGGGTTCTACTGGCCTACTATTTTTCGAGACGTTAAGAGATTAGTTCAAACGTGTGATGCATGCCAACGATCGGGAAACATCTCGCGAAGGGATGAATCACCTCAGAATTATATCCAAGTCTGCGAAATATTCGATGTTTGGGGCATAGACTTCATGGGACCCTTTCCATCATCCGGAGGAAATGAATACATTCTCGTAGCTATTGATTATGTATCAAAATGGGTGGAGGCTCAAGCTCTTAGAACTAATGATGCGAGGGTAGTTATTCATTTTCTTAAAAAACTCTTCGCACGATTCGGGATCCCCAAGGCATTGATCAGTGATAGAGGAACCCACTTTTGCAATGCTCAAATGGAGAAGGTAATGAAGAAGTACGGTGTTCCACATAGATTCTCTACCGCATATCATCCTCAGACGAATGGACAAGTAGAAAACACGAATAGAGCATTGAAACGGATACTTGAAAAAACGGTCCACCAGAATAGAAAAGATTGGGCATTCAAACTGGATGAGGCACTCTGGGCATTTAGAACTGCTTACAAAACACCTATCGGAACAACCCCCTTTCGCTTAGTATACGGGAAGGCGTGCCAACTTCCTATTGAACTTGAGCAAAAAGCATATTGGGCACTTAAGGCTTGTAATATGGATTATTCTGAGGCAGGGTCAAATAGATTCTTACAGCTTCAAGAATTGGATGAACTAAGGCTGGAAGCATATGAATCGTCGATCACATACAAAGAAAGGGCAAAGAAATGGCATGATCAACGAATAAAGAATCCTAAAGAGTTTTTGGAAGGAGATAAGGTGCTCTTGTATAATTCAAGACTACGGTTATTTCTGGGAAAACTCAAATCGAGGTGGTATGGACCTTTTTCAGTAAAAAAGCAGCTGAGCAATGGAGCGGTAGTACTACTAGACCACGATGGGGGGGAATTTACCGTAAATGGACAACGTGTGAAACATTATCAGTTAGATAATAATGACATGGTGAACGATGAAGATATTGTTTTAGAAGGAGATGACGGTAATGAAGTCACGTAGGAGCACGACTACGAGTCTAGCTACAAGACTCTTAAATAAAGAAAAGCGCTTCGTGGGAGGCAACCCATGCTTAATTGTTTGCTTGTTAGTGTCATATATCTTTTATTAATTGTTTATACTCATGTTTAAATTTGTAAAAATGCTTTATTTTGTTTTTAACCTCGTCTTAATTGCATATAAAGGTATTTTACATAAAGGATAAGTGTAGGGAGGATTACACACGTTTTCAAAAGAAACGTAAACATGAGATTAACAATTCATTAAAAGATATATATGTGTGTTTGTTCGAGTCAAATGCTTGTATCGAGTCATAATGGATGTTTTGCAGAAATTTTTCCAGATTCTAAAGATGTAAATTTTCCAAAATTTTTCCAGAAAATCGCAGACCAGTTTTTGTCAGGATAACCTGACGGCGTCAGGATTGCAACCTGACGGCGTCAGGAAGGAGTAAAAATATCAGATTACTTTTTCTCGTTTTCTGAGCTACTTATAAATTTTTGGAATTTTCCATGTCTTAATTTTCCAGAAATTCTGTAAACATCCATTCCACAAGCATTATATCCTAGTTTAAATCGAGTCTTATTTATATTATTACCGCCGATTTTACGCGAAGGTTTCGTTTGTTTTCTTCAAGTGTGCAGGTTTAATTTATCAAGAAGAAGAAACAAAAGATGGGAAGGAGCTTTTTCACGCACACATTCTTCTTGGAAAGGATTTAACCACTACTTCACAACGGATCCTACCGAGCTAATCAGGGGAGTACTAGTTTCTTTCGTTTTTCATTACCTTCCATTATCATAACTTTGATACTTTCGGGGAACATTGGGGACAATGTTTAGTTTAATTGTAGGGAGGGAAAATAAAACGGGAACTTTGAAACTATGCTTATCCTTGATTATTTGCTTTGTCCAAATGTATTTGTGTAACAAACCATGAGAAAATGTCGGTTAGGGTAATTTTGGCACCAAATTTTTAATTTTTCATGACATATAAGAGTGGGCCATTAGTTTTAACAAAAGCGTCTCACGGATAGGAAGTTGCATGACTAGCACAAAAACCCTTTACCACATAAATTTCACCCAAAATGTGAGGATCGCCCTTAGATTAGTAGGAATTAAAAGCATTCATCTTTAATGCTTAGAGTGTGAACCGGTAGTATATTAGATTCTAGAACTTGTTTTGTGATGCATTCCGAGATCGCTAGTAAGACTACACTTGTGTAGTTAGGAATAACTAAATGATAAGAGGCATTAGGATAACCCTTGTTTTATACCCGTAATATAATTACTTCTTCCACATCGGTTGAGTAATTCCCCCACACCCTTTGCGTTGTACTCATCTTTAGTACACGATACCCCTAGTTAACCCCTCAGAGCCTATCCTTTTCGCGGTTCTCGTGATGTTACGGTTTTTCCGGAATATCAATGAAGAGCATTGTTTACACCCCACCCCCAAATATACACCCAAATCACCTTAGCCTACCCTTTATGCACTCACTTTTAGTGCATTATTGTTATCACCCTGAACCCTTAGTTCAATTATCTGGTTGCTTGCATGAGTTGCTAAGTCAAGTCATATCCTTTGTACACAGTTTTGGGACGATTGGGATTCATGGGAAAAAGTTAAAGTTTATGAAATGACGGGAAGGTAACGTTAAATTCAAATTCCCTTTGTTTGCAAAATAATGTACCCCAAGTGTTTTGATCTTTTCAATTCGGGTCAATTTAGTGTTAGAGTAATAAAAAATCAAGTGTAGGGATGTGCCTATAAATCCCTATCATTTTGATGTTACCGTAGAGGATGGTAGAGTAAAAGTGTATGTAAAAAAAATCGAAAAAAAAAGAGAAAGAGAAAAGAAAAAAATAGAGTGAAAAAAAAAAAAAAAAAAACATACGGGCTACCATCCTACATCTATCCTTTAAATTTATGTTTGTTTGATTCAGTTAGCTAGAGTTTAGAGTGTCGAGTCTTGGCTTAGCAACGCCATTCTTCGTATACTTGCAACATAGAGATTTTTGACTTTCCACCACTAAATAGCCTATCCCACCAAACCCTTTATTTCCCTACCCTAAGCCTAACGTTACAACCCTTTAAAGACCTCTTTGATAGTCTTTCCTAGGTGCTTACGCCAAAGCGATGGAGGTTTGATCTATTCTCAAGCCTATGGTAATCTATGTACTAGGACCGGTTAATGAGTGTTTATCTTCCATTTCCAATTTGTTATATTTCATATACACCCGAGAGAGATGTGAGTATCCAAACACCCCATGTGAGGTGCTAGTATGTAATTTCCGTGCTTATTATGACTTTTGCGGGGCTTATATGTGTTGTGGACTGCTTTAAACCAATGCTTCATGACCCCTAACTTATAAATTAATTGGCTAAAAGCACATTTGCTTGAGGACAAGCAAATACCAAGTGTAGGGATATTTGATAAGGTTTTAAAATGTACCTTTTTGAGGGGTCATTTAAGCCCTTATTTGATCACTTTTGTATCCGTTATTACTTAATATCGTTCCTTTTCACTTTTTAGGTCTCTTGAAGGCAAATTGCTGTAATGGCACTTATTTGGACGAAAAGGCGCGAATATACGAAGAAAATGGCCAAAGTCAGAATCGAGACACTCCAGCTGCTGAAAACATAAGGTGACGGCGTCACTGCTTATCTGCGACGCCGTCCGAGGATTTTGTGACGGGACAGAACCCAAAAGTCTTATTTTCAAGTGACGACGTCCAGTTGTAAAAGAGTAGGCCGTCGCTACTCAGACGGCCTAGATTCAATCCAGACGGCGTCAGAAGCTGAAGAGGACGGCGTCACAAGCACAAGGTGACGCCGTCGCAAGTCTAACGTGGCCAAGACGAAACCCTAATGACGGCGACACGACGGCGTCACAAAACATAAGGTGACGCCGTCGCATATGTAATCTTATATATAGAATCCGAATTTTTCAGTATTTGTGTGTAGTCTTTTGGAGTAAAAACCTAGAACCGGACCAAGCCTGTCTTGTACAGTATTTTAGGGTTCCAAACCCTATCTTACATCAAGATAAGTTCTTTACTTCATTAATACAATTATGTCTTTGATTATTTGTGTGTATGCTTGCATGTTCTCCATGTCCGGCTAATTTATTTGTGTGTTTGCTTAGGGAATATGAAACTTAATTATTGATTATTGATTGGTTGTCTCTTATCTTAGTTGATTAATGATCTAGTAATGCGATAGGTCATTCGTTGTGTACTTAATGCTTGATTAAATCTTTGTGAACCTTAGAATATAACTCCTTGAGTAGTTGTAAGCTAAACCATCCAAAGAGTGCCTTAGAGTAAGAGTTTATTATCCCTAGTGGGTTTTGTAGACGAGACCCTTTGGTAAGTTCAAAGAGTTAGGGAACATACGCATACCCTACAACCTTAGACACACAACGCAACTAAGAATAAGGACGTGACAATTCAACCACCAATAGGAGATAATTAAGGAGTAGTAAAACCTAAGTAAACACATCTTTAAACTATCATACGAGCATACAATAATTAGACATAGACTACCATCACCTTAGATTAGATAATTAGATAAGTAGAGTAATCGGTAGCAATACCAACCCCCCAAATTCAAACCTCAAGATTCGTACCTTTCCATTTCCTAAAAAACATAAAAAAGATAAAAAATAATCTTCCTCAACCCCAACCTTAGCGTAGTAACTTCTCACTAGCATTCCTATTCCCCTAGAGAACGATATCAATACCCGTGGCTTACCCTAATACTACACTACAACGATTAGGTTCACTGCCTAGGGTGTTATAAAACTTGCTCGAAGAAAAGGAAGTTCCTTTGACCCCGAACGACGCGTGTAGTGTTATCAACTTCAAAGCTTGAACTTTGGGCGGACGGTAAGTGGTGATGACTTGGTTATAGATTTAGACTACCTGCTTGATTTTTATTTTACACCATTTATATATCCCATGTCTTATCCTACCCTTTAGTCATGAAGCGTGTCTAGGTGATGCAGCTAGCAATCTTTGGTGTCTTGGCCATGGATTTGGTCATGTATCATTGATTTTGTCCACTTCGCCGTAACATGTTAGTAATGACGAGTCACCCCTTAACCTTTGTCGTGTCTACCCATATTTCCTTCAAGAATTGTTTAGCCCTTAACTCTAGTGGTGGAGATTTATGTAACCGCCAAGCTTATGATAGAATACATGCTATGACTATGCGATTGAGTGATCACCCTGAAATTGACACTTAGAATAGTTGAGAGATTTGAGTGTTTCGTTCCCATTTCGTGAGGTGTTCGGCTTTGTTTTATTCTAGCAAAAGAGATTTGTAAACTTATATCTTCCAGGTTATGGGAGATATCTTTTTAGAAATCTTTCTACTGAGGTCTACTTGAGGGCAAGTAGAGTTCAAGTGGGGGGATATTTGATAACATCAAATAGTCCTAAATATTAAGTGTCAATTTCCTCCGATAATGCTTGTAATTTATATCATTTATATGGATTTATGCTTGTTTTCCACTTTCAGGTAAATTACGAGCATTGGAGCTAAAGAGACGCGGAATTGGAGAAATATCAAAGATGCATGTCTCACATTACGTCGTAACTAAAGCGTGACTCAGAAAACCAACTCATTAGAAGATTACGGCGTAACTCCCCCTAAAGACTATGACGTAACTTATTAGGTCAAATGAGGTTCCACGCCGCTGATAACTACGCCGTAAATATTTCATCAATTACGGCATAACCAAGTAATATTGAAGATACGGTGAAACCACTTATAAGGTTACGCCGTAACCAGCAGAGCTAGTGCAAATAACGAAGAAATTGAAGATTACGGCGTAACTATTATATTAGTTACGCCGTAACCCAGATCTGGCCTATAAATACCCCGCGATTTCCAGCATTTCAATGCATCCCATTCCACACACCACAACCAAAGAACGTGGGAAGAAGCCAAAGGCAGGTCTAGAGGAGCATACGAAGCTGTCTCCAAGGGAGAAATCACTCCCCTACGATAAGCGTTAGCATTTTATCTTTTCTTTACTTTCGATTCATGTATTTCGTAACTTTGAATATTGAATTGATTTGTATGGTTAATATGAGTGGCTAAGCACCTCTTGGTGCTGGCCTAGTTATGATTCCTTAATTGTTTTGTTTGCGTTTACATTACTTCCGTATAATTATTTCTAAGTGTATGCATGCATAGTTTATTGGTAGCTACCCTTGTTTCGGTAGTTTTGAATGGCGGTAGAGGCTAGTTACTTAGGAGATATGACCAACTGACCCTAAGTGAGTAGAATGAGATGGGAAGGGTAAGATATGACGAACTGACGACCCTTTCTACTTGTGAGATTTGACCAACTGATCACCTACCGTTTGGATGAACTTAAGAATTAGGAGGTGAGTGTTTAAGTTGCTAACGCCCGGGCACTCACTATTATAAATCTAGCATGTAGCGGTACTTAATGACTTGGCTTAGGGGACCAGGAACAACTGGACTTATGAAGGGACACCTGATTTCCCTAGTGGTGGCATCTTTGCTGATAGGTTAGGGCGAATTGACCAAATGTTGTCCTCTCGAATTTGACCCCACCTGAAGTAATTGGAAGTAAGTAGACGTAGACATTACTAGCTAGGAGGAATAACAAGGTTAGCACCATTCTCCTCTATTGATTAACCCTTTGCATTTTATATGCTTTATCTGCTTTTGTAGTTAATTAATTAATTCCTTATCAAAATCATATTAAAAACTGTGACACCTAGACTTAGTAATAATCCAACGCACATAGCTCTTGGGACGACCTCGGTTTTACTGAATACTACACTACACACGACCGGGTACACTGCCCGTTAGTGCATTAGGGTAGACCATAGGTATAACGAGACTATATAAATATTAAAACCTGGTCAGTAAAACCTGCATCACAATACTTCACACCTTTTCTGGAAACCATACTTCCGTGACTCAAAACTTAACAAAACTTTCCAGAAATCTTTAGTATAACATAATATTTCATGTTCATAACCATTCGACCCGTTTGACCCCAAAATGGGTATAAATACGCTTATACCAAACACCCCTTTAACTTTGACTATAAACACTTAAAACACACTTTGACCCAACGGTTGGCCACTGATTCATCAAGACAATCATAACATACAAAGTGATACTTGACTACACCATACAAACTATCATAGGACCAACGGGGGTACAAAATCGATATTGAGCTTGGTATACTACCTAGCTCCTACTTCCTTACCAATCTTCCAATCTTCCACATAACTAGCAATCCGTAAACCTTAGCCCAAGCTTACCATCATCCCCACATAACAACCTACAAAGCATTAACATCTTAAACCGTAAGCACGAATGCTTAGTAAGTAAAGCGAGTATAACATATCATTATAATTCATTCACGCATAACACGCTATCACAATTATAAAGCATAACCACATACCTCGGCTACTTAAAGCCCTAACCATTCTTTCCTCTAATCCTTTCTCGTTTAACACGTAACTATCATCTTACTCATAATCACATAAGCACAACTAACCAACAAAATCATCAATCTAGCACATAAGCCACATAACGCGTAACACATAGAAATCATTATAACTTTACATTATAGCCGGTTTACTTACCTAAGCTCCAAGCTAAGTCTAGTATGGACATCATGACTCTACCTTCATCACCATCATCATCATCCTTCATCATCATAATCAAACTATTAAAACATAACCTAACATCATAAACAAGGGTTTACATAACCCTTAAAACATACTAACCTTCCATCCTATATCATCATATGATCATATCTTGATCATATGATGATTTCTTACTTAACCCATAAACCTAGCCTCAATAACAACAAATAGAGAGATTACTTACTTGGGATTATCATTGCTAGAACTTAACCTTAACAAGGAGCTCATCTCCTTAATCTCTTTATCATCCAAGCTCTATTTCCCTCTCTTTCTCTTCTCCAAAACCGGACACACAAACACACCCAAGAATCATTGTGGAAAAGTCTAGACATCCCTAGATATAACTAGTTAGCTTGCATATTTGAACAATTGGCATAACTAGTCCCTTAAGTCTCATTCATTCCACTTTGGCCACATCTAACTTATAACACATATATTTCTTGGAAACTTAAGTCCTTGAAGTCCATTCCCTTCTTGTTGTGCCACATAATACTTTTCATAACTATATAACACATTCTTTGATTGTCACTTTGACTATCGGGCTTGACTACAATATAACATTCATTGACTAACCAATCACATAAGGCCTTTGGTCCATTTTCATCTAGGGTGGGGTCCCAGTACCCGGGAAATGGGTCTAACACATATACCTCTCATCATGTTTAACATATTTTTCTTGACAAACGACGAAGCTTTGCCAAAAAAAATTTGGAATTTTTCTACGTTAGCTTGACAAGAAAGATCATCTTTAGGCTCTTCAGGCGTATGAGTAGGTCGAGCTCTAGGCCAGGGAACACTTAGGGTTCTCCAAAAATTTTCAACACTATCAAGTGGAATAGGCCATCCTGCATTCGAAAAAAGTGACTAGTATAAATTATCGGTATTGACTGGGAGAATAACTTGATAGTCATAAATTTAATATACTTACCAAGAATTTGATAGTAAACCAGTTCGTGATAGCATTGTAACCCACAAATTGACCGCAACTGATGACCACATTCAAGTGGGTCCATATCCAGTTTACTTTCTGCGACAATGAGTTGTAAAGAATGTTTTGAAACTTTATATCGCAATTCATCAAATAGTGTGTCCCTACACACATTCAGTTTCTTGGTTATGCTTCTATTAAAAGTTTCTCTTATCGCATTTTCTTGCGCAACTAGAATCTTATCGACCGAACTCAACAACGTTCAACAACGTGTCTAAGTTGGACTGTGTGGAGCCCAAGTATAACTTCAACAACGCGTGTTGACCCTCAACTCTACATGTTGTTGTCTGGCCGAAGCTGCGATATGGATCGGTAATGTACGACACGAACATGTGGTCGTAATGTTGCAGCCAGTTATCAAAATACCGCAAAACGTCTGAGAAAACAATGAATTAATAAAGTGTTTAATCTAATAAAAAAAGTCATTCGGGTACTTATTTATTAAATAATTAAAAAAAATGAATTAATAGTTAAGTACCCTGTGTTTGGACCAATAACTCTTGTAGGTGCCGATAATAGTGCATGAACATATCTTGGGTCGGAGCTTTAACCATCATCTAACGTACGCATACTCTTTTTCCGTATCGAATCTATGTCTGCAATTCTTGAGCACATTTTGATTAATATGCCATCGACAGAGTAATTTGTTAGCGTTTGGGAATTCTGCTAAAGCAACGCTAAATCTCTGTCGGTGACGATAACGCGCGGGTAATATTGTTTGTCTATCACCCTCTTAACACATTGCAACACCCATTTGAAATTTGGCCCTTTTTCACAGTTCAAAAAGCTAAACGCCATTGAAAATGTTTTGTTTGTTGAAGTAACTCCAACAATTGTAAAGAATGGCAGTTTAAATAACGTGCTGTTGTATGTGGAGTCCATCATCATGATTTGTGGGAATGTTGTCCATAGGTCATATGACGTTAGGTAAACAAAAAAATATTTCCTCAAGCTCATTAGTGCGGTCATTTACCCTGTCATAATATGTATAACCTAGACGCCTCAAATGTGCTAAAAGGACTTGTATTGGAGTTCTATCACCACGAATGGCACCGTGTATCTTATTTTGTGCATTATATATAGTTTTAATGCTAGACACGTTATCCAGATCGTTCTCCTTTAGTGACGAAAGTATAATGCGTGGTGCTACTTTATACTTTGTCAATTACTCCACCAAAACGTACTCATGATCTTTTAATCGCATTGCTTGTGGAAAACCATGGAACGAATCTACAAAATCATGATTATGCCTCTCACACTTAACCCTCAAGATCCAACCATTGTCACCTTTTATATATTTTGCCAGTAATTTGAATGGGCAATTGGTTTTAGCGGTACTAGTCTGCCGTTGAAGTTCATCTTCTGAACCTTCACGTACTATCTGTTTTGGTTCTTGCTTTAACAATAATAAAACCGATCAACAGTAAAGTGAGTGTTTATCTCACTTTGCAACCTTCAATGAAAAACTAATCCCACACCCCATCAAAAAAAATCTGTGATGTTTTCTTTGTGAAATAAGTTGATGGTTAACTGCTTTTTTTGAAATAAGTTGATGGTTAACTGTTTTTTTGAGAATCTTTTGTGAAATAAGCAGTTTGTCAAAAAGATACGGCGATGATGATTTTTATAAAAAAAAGCTTAGACTTTTGGCGTGGCATAACCGAATGGACGGTAAAGTGAGTTTCTATCTCACTTTGCAACCTTCGAATTTGCAGCCAACATGATAAAAAGCTAATAATCTGAGCCTATTAATATCTCGATACGTTTTTTTACCTCTTGTGTGTAAAATGGTGAACTAGACATGCTGGTGTTGTTGCTTGTTGGTGGTCTGTGAGACTTGCTGGTGTTGTTGCTTGTTGGTGGTCTGTGAGACTTGCTTTCTTGTTGCTTGTTGGTGGTCTGTGAGACTTGCTTTTTTGTGAATGTGAATTGTGATTGTGAGTGTGATGAGGATTATAGTGAAGTGAACTGTGAGACTTGCTTTCTTGTGAACTTCTGCAGCTTGAGAATCTTTTATGCACAATCAAAACGTTTCCAACATTTGCACAATGAAAACGTTTAAAATTTTGAACTGCTGCAGTTTGAGAATATTTCAGTTGTGCTTGTGAACTGCTGCAGTTTGAGAATCTTTCCTAACTTTGGAGACGAGGCGATGATGATAACCAAAACCGAATGGACGGTAAAGTGAGATAAAAATCTCACTTTGCAACCTTCAAATCTGAGCCTCAAAAATTTTCGACTACATTTTTTTTTAAAAAATTTATAAAAGTTGCTTGAAGGCTGGTTGATGAGAGTGAGCCAGGTTCGGAAACTGACTGGAACTCGAGACCACAAACAAGCAAAAGGAAAAACTTTAAAAAGAAAATAAGTTATAAAAGTTATAAAAAAAGTTAAAAAAGTTATAAAAACTTTAAAAAGAAAAAGGAAAAAAAAGTTAAAAAAAAACTTTGTATAAGTTTAAAAACTTTGTGTATGTGAATGTGTAGCAAAATAAGTGAAATAAAAAACATATACATAGTCTTATGGCACGGAAATCGAAAAAAACACACAAGTACACAGACCACCAGCTAGCTCATACCACCATCAAGTACAAACACTCCCTTAGGGGTAGAGCTGGCAATTTCTGACACGGACCTGTTAACACGACACGACACGACCTGCTCTTAACAGGTTTCGTGTTTGACCTTAACAGGTTTCGTGTCTTAACAGGTCCGGACCTGTTAAGACACGAATAAAATTAACAGGTTTCGTGTCTTAACAGGTCCGGACCTGTTAAGACACGTTAAGAGACCTGTTAAGAGGATATATATATATATGTTAAAAATAAGCCCTACACACTTTCCTCTTTCTTTTCTCATATTCCCTGCGCCTCCCTTTTCCTCTTTTCTCATTTTCTCATATTAGCATATTCAACAAACGCATGCTTTATCAATCTTACTACTCTTTCTTGCCAAGATTCTTTCAAGAACGGGACATCTTATGGCTTCAAGATCTCATCACAACGAGGTCACAGGTAGGGTTTTGATTTTCGAATAAAACTTTAGAAAAGAAAAAGGAATGTAATCCTTCTATAGATCGATGATGGTTTGGATCTTTGTTTACAGAGAGATTATCTCAATTACATAACGTTTATGTGTTGTTACAGGAATCCAGAGAGGGTTAGTTCGAGTGATAAAGTCCAGAGAGGGTCCATCTTTTATAAATAAAATGATATTGTCTTACAGGTGGTCGTATATCAAAGATATTAGTATATTACGCTAGCTGATAGTTTATTTCAGTATTAAGTTTCTTATTTCAACTCGTTACCTGGTCATACAAGCTTATTGATTTGACTCTTAAGTAGTCGAAACTTCAGAAACATAAACACTTAGAGCTGATTATTGCAACCTCCTATCAGAATAGCCAGTTTAAACAGGCATCTAAACGCCCTCTTTGGCCATTATGCTGTAGAAGACATTTAACCCCACTCAAGTACTTGGTGATTAAAATAGAAGTGTATGTGGTGATTGAAATGGTGATAAGCTTCTGGATATATGTGATTTGTCGAATGTTAATGTTAATTCAGTGATGCTTTATAAGAAACAACTTAGATGAAGCAAGTATTTATTTTTTCCTCACCTCTAATACTAATTTTTGTCCATACATATGTGAAATTTCGTTGCAATTCTTTAAGTCATGTGATTCATATGAATAAGGCCCTTTGGAGAACCTACCATTGTGCCTCAGTGTGGCAGTGTGGCTGCACTTTAAATAACCTTGCTGAATTCCTGTCTTTAGTACCAATTGAGCATTAATGCAATTTTGATTTCATAAAGCTTTTCTTTTTCGTTCATTTGTAGGAACAAACCGTGCTTCAAAACTCTTGCGTGCAAATGGATTTACACTTATGAAAGTCACTCAGAGGGGATCCAAGAAGGAAGAACCCGAGAAGGAAGAACCCGAGAAAAATGTCTTTGAATAATGTTGCTTTGTGTAGTAAAATCCAATAATGTTGCTTTGTACCTGTTAACGCTTTGTTTTGGCTCACCTTTTGGGCATTAGATATGGAAAGTGCATGTATTGTTTCGTTATGTATTTGGTATAAATTTAGTATTTTTGTTAACAGGTCCCTTAACAGGTTCGTGTCGTGTAACCTGTTAATTTTCGTGTCGTGTTCGTGTTCGAAAAAAATGACACGATTTGTTATCGTGTCGTGTTCGTGTTCGACCTTAACAGGTCCGTGTCTTAACAGGTTCGTGTTCGTGTCGTGTCGTGTGGATCTGTTATGCAGCTTGAGAATCTTTTATGCACAATCAAAACGTTTCCAACATTTGCACAATGAAAACGTTTAAAATTTTGAACTGCTGCAGTTTGAGAATATTTCAGTTGTGCTTGTGAACTGCTGCAGTTTGAGAATCTTTCCTAACTTTGGAGACGAGGCGATGATGATAACCAAAACCGAATGGACGGTAAAGTGAGATAAAAATCTCACTTTGCAACCTTCAAATCTGAGCCTCAAAAATTTTCGACTACATTTTTTTTTAAAAAATTTATAAAAGTTGCTTGAAGGCTGGTTGATGAGAGTGAGCCAGGTTCAGAAACTGACTGGAACTCGAGACCACAAACAAGCAAAAGGAAAAACTTTAAAAAGAAAATAAGTTATAAAAGTTATAAAAAAAAGTTAAAAAAGTTATAAAAACTTTAAAAAGAAAAAGGAAAAAAAAGTTAAAAAAAAACTTTGTATAAGTTTAAAAACTTTGTGTATGTGAATGTGTAGCAAAATAAGTGAAATAAAAAACATATACATAGTCTTATGGCACGGAAATCGAAAAAAACACACAAGTACACAGACCACCAGCTAGCTCATACCACCATCAAGTACAAACACTCCCTTAGGGGTGTTTGATAGCACAACCCTTACTATAATTACTTGTAAGGTTATATTTAATGAACTAGTACTTGACTTTTTTATTCGCTCAAATATATGTTTTCGAGGCACATTTTTGAAAATCCTTATTTTTAAAACTATTATCATTAAGAAAGGTATAATCCAAAGCATTAGCTCGCTAAAAAATTTAAACATGTGACAATCGCCGCTGCAACGTGTAAATACTCTGCTAGTTTGATTAAAATAGATTATGTGATTTATTGCCTTTAAAAAAAAAAGAAAAAAAAAGAAAGATTGTATGATTTATTGAATTAAGATTCAATAGAAGATTTTTGTGTGTTACACTGGTTTCTACATGCATAAATACATTGATACTCAAAATTCAATGATTCATAAATAAGTGTCGGCAGGTGCATGTTTCTTTCATGCACCATTCATTTCTGAGTCATATAATCCCAACATGATATTTATATCTTCGAAAGTTGTCGCCATAATTTTGAAAGCAGATATTCTTTTTTCTTTCTGAGTCCTTGTGGTTTGGTCAAAATAACGGATTTTGTCCCTATACTTTTTTTTCAGTGCGTTTCGTCTCTGTGGTTTATAAATCTTACGGATTTTGTCCCTATATTTTTTTTTCGTTAGTGCAGTCCGTTAAGTGTTTTGCGCAGTTAGTCCTTCGTTAATAAATTTTGCACCGTTAGTGTTTATTTTTTAAAATATAGTTTTCCCCAATTAGTCCCTCCGTTAATAATAGTTTTCACCCGTTTTTGTCCGTTTTTATCCGTTTTCGTTCGTTTTTTTATCCGTTTCCCCCCGTTTTTTTTCGTTTTTCGTCCGTTTTTTACGTTTTTATCCCTTTTCGTCTGTTTTTATATGCTTTCGTCTGTTTTTTACGCTTTTGTCCGGTTTTATCCGTTTTTGTCTGTTTTTTATCCGTTTTCGACCGTTTTTTACATTTTTATTCGTTTTCGCCAGTTTTTTTACGTTTTTGTCCGTTTTTTTATCCGTTTTCGCCCGTTGTTTTACGTTTTTGTCTGTTTTTCTTACATTTTGTCCATTTTTATCCATTTTTGTCCGTTTTCCTTACATTTTGTCCGTTTTTCTTTCGTTTTTGTACTATTTCAACATATTGAAAATTTTTTCCAAAAAAAAAATTGAAAAAAAAATTTCCAAAAACAAAAATTGCAAAAAAAATATTTCCGAAAAAAAAATTGAAAAAAAAAATATCAAATTTAAAAAAAAATTGAATAAAAAATTTCAAAAAAAAAATTTGAACAAAAATATTTTTTTTCAAATATTTAAAAAAAAAACGGACATATTGAAAAAAAATTTCCAAAAAATATTTTTTTTCAAATATTTTTTTTATAAATCTTAAAAGATTTCCGAAAAATATTGAAAAAAAACGGACATATTTTTAAAAAAAAATATTTGAAAATTTTTTTTAAAAAAAAAGGACAAAACGAAAGAAAACAGACAAAACATAAGAAAAACGGACAAAAATGTAAGAAAAACGGATAAAAACGGACAAAATGTAAGAAAAACAGACAAAAACGTAAAACAACGGGCGAAAACGGAAAAAAAAACGGACAAAACGAAAGAAAACAGACAAAACATAAGAAAAACGGACAAAAATGTAAGAAAAACGGACAAAAACGAATGAAAACCGATAAAAACGTAAGAAATACGGACAAAACGTAAGAAAAATGGACAAAAACTTTAAAAACGAAAGAAAACGGACGAAAAACGAAAAAAAACGGGGGGAAACGGATAAAAAACGAACGAAAACGGATAAAAACGGACAAAATGTAAGAAAAACAGACAAAAACGTAAAACAACGGGCGAAAACGGAAAAAAAACGGACAAAAACGTACAAAAGGGATAAAAACGTAAAAAACGGACAAAAAACAAAAAAAAAACGGGGGGAAACGGATAAAAAACGAACGAAAACGGATAAAAACGGACAAAAACGGGTGAAAACTATTATTAACGGAGGGACTAATTGGGGAAAACTATATTTTAAAAAATAAGGACTAACGGTGCAAAATTTATTAACGAAGGACTAACTGCGCAAAACACTTAACGGACTGCACTAACGAAAAAAAAGTATAGGGACAAAATCCGTAAGATTTGTAAACCACAGGAACGAAACGCACTGAAAAAAAAGTATAGGGACAAAATCCGTTATTTTAACCAAACCACAAGAACGATTTATGTAATTCACTCATTTATTTATTTATTTTAACTAAAACCTCTATGCATACATTAGTTAGGTCACATTTATTCCTGTAACTAACATACAGAGGCGGACCTACAGTATATCAAGGTGGTTCCCGGGAACCACCTTAGAAATTAACACCGAGTATAAGGTATATATGCATAAAATCTGGGACCTACCTTAAACTTAGACTGGGAACCACCTTACATCTAGAAAAGAGAAGAGAGTGACAAAAATAGACTAAGGAAATGTGACTGAAAACAAATCTTAAAGTTTTGCGTTAATGGAGGTTATGTGGTTCTGTGGCTTTGTTAGAGAAGATGGCCCAAGAACCAAGGTTCTTTATTTTATTCGTAAAGTGTTATTCTTTTTGAAAGTTTTGTTTTAACCCTTACACTTTATAATATACCACTTCACTCATAATTTAACATATTTAGATTAGTTACATGGTGCTTTTTATAACTATACGAACTGAAGTTAAATATTAGTTTAACTTGCTTAAAAGTTTGAATATTGCTATATGGTGATGGCGTCATAAATGATATTTAGTTTCGTATATTTGTGAAAAACTATAGCATCATTAACAATTAGCGATATTATCACGGATCGTTTATAATTATGTAGTTAATTGTAAACAGTTTGAATACTTGTTATTTAATAGTTATGTTTGCTTTTCCCTCTATTGACATAGTTGTATTAAACTGAACTTGTCTCGACCCGACCCGACCCGTCCTAATGCGTTGACCGTCTAATTGATTGACCCGTTGATTTGTTCGTCTTTATAAGGAACCACCTTAGTTTTATGGCTAGGTCCGCCACTGCTAACATACATGATCTAATTGAATAAAAAGTGTGATGCACTTATGTGACTGTATCAATTACATGATACACACTAAGGGCCCGTTTGGTTCGCTGGAATCCGTTGTAATCTGTTGTAATTGTAATCTGAATTACATTACAATCCTGTTTGGTTGGCAGAATGGATGTAATTGTAATTCAGATTACATTACATTGGGTGTTTGGTTTGCAATGTAATGTAATTGAATTACAACCAATTACGTCCAGTGATGTAATTCAGATTACATAGCAAACTTGATGGAATGTGTTGAATTACGTTGTAATTCAGATTTTTACAAGTAATATATCAGTATCTTTTATCGTTATTATTAATTATTATTAATATATTATTTAATTCTAAAAAAATAATAATAATTATAATAATTAGTTTTATATTATATTTATTATTTAATATTATATTAATATTTTTATTTTATTAGTGTTTATTTATTTATTTATTATTATTATTATTATTATTATTATTATTATTATTATTATTATTTATTTTAATAATATTATTATTTTAATATTATTATTATTATTATAAAAATAATAAAATTATAATAATAAAATAATAATAATAATAACAATAATAATAAAAATAATAATAAATAAAATAATATTAATAATAATAATTATAATATAAATTCTAATAATAATAAATGATAATTAATAATTAATAATAATAATATTTAAAATAAATAATAAAATAATAATAAATAATAATAATAATACATTATTATTATTATTATCATTATAATTATTTATTATTTAATAATAATAATAATAATAATAATAATAATAAATAATATATAATAATAATAATGATAATAATAAGAATAATAATAATATATTATTATTATTATTATTATTATTATTATTATTATTATTTATTTATTATTAAATAATTAATATAATAATAATAATAAATAATAATAATAATATATTATTATTATTATTTTATTATTTATTTTTAATATTATTATTATTAATTATTAATTATCATTTTTTTTATTATTACTATTTATTATATTATTATTAATTATTATTATTATTATTATATTTATTTTATTATTTTATTTTTATTATTAATATTAAATTTTTATTATTTTATTATTATTATTATTATTATTATTATTTAATTATTATATTTTTATTATTAATATTCTCTTTTATTACTATTTTATTATTATTATTATTATTATTATTATTATTATTATTTATTTTTAATATTATTATTATTTTATTATTATTATTATTATTATTATTACTATTTATTATTATTATTATTATTTTAACTTTTTAAGTTTTTATAAAAAAAATTGAATTACATTACGTTGCGAGTCAACCAAACACATTGACAGATTTCATCAATTACAATTACAACACATTACAATTACAACACATTCCAATTCTTTAAATTACAATTACATCAAATTACAATTCCTTTCTAAGATTACAATTCCTTCAAAAACATTCTGTAAACCAAACGCCCCCTAAGGGATCAAACGATAAGGTTGATACATTCTTTTCGGCATAAAAAGTTACATCGGCATCTTTCTCATCTTGTATGTGGGGGACTAAAAACGATGTCATCGGTCATTACATAAAAAGCAAACGTGATATAATATTGATGGATGTGGGAGTGGTTAGTTGAATGTGACAATAACCCGTCTGAATATATATAAACAAAAGGAACGAGTAACAAAAAATATAGACAAAAGAAAACATATACAATTAGACAAATAAAAATAGCATCAAACACTTTATAGAAAGGTTAACAACATCGATCGCATTATATATTTTATAATTATGTCATAACCATAAGATATTATGGACGAAATAAAATTTATTATCTCTACTCCTTCTTATGTATTTGAAACTCTTTACGTTTAAAAGTCTTAAAAATTAAGTTAATACACTTTTTATTATTAGCGATTATTACACTAATTGTACACTAAATTATTACATTAAATTGATGTTACAATAATAAAATATAACTAATATAATAAATTTATTATGTTAATGGTTAAAATTAATAACTTCTTAAATGTGCATATATTAATATACACTAGCCGGGTACCCGCGCACAGCGGCGGCGATAAATATAGTTATATGTGTTTGCTTACCCGTTTAGTGAATTCGTTTCACAACACTTCGAATGTATATGTGTTAGTTGTAAGTGTTTGTTTGGGTTACCCGTAACTTTCCCGTAGCTTTCCCGCGATATCATTATTCCCGCATATAGAAATACCCTCGCAATCTCTTGCGCGTCAAACACTACCCCAAAAGTATATGATTTTGACGAATCAAGATTATATTGATTGAAATAAATGAAATAAAGGTTAAAGTTGTAAAAATTTGAATTAAAATAAAATAAACCCATTAAAAATATAAAAACTAAAAACTCATAAAAATATATCAAAATGGATGTTGAATTAAAGAGCATAAAATTTTAGAAAATATGGTGAAATTAGATTATAAAAAAAATAAGTAGATAAAAAGATATTTTAATTTAAAAATAAAGATAAATTTTTAGTTGAGAAATGACACATGTCATTTTATAATTGGAGCTATTTATCTTAATTTTTAGTGGTTAGGAGTTAGGTTTGGAGTTTGTTAGAAGTTAGGCTTGGAGTTTGTTAAGAAGTGACACATGTCTTCTCATGATTGGAGCTCCTTATCTTAATTTTTGGTTAGAAAAACTCTTTCCATAATAAGCAAGTAAAAAAGTCTGAATTTTTAAGCCTTCTAATTTTAGAAGGCCTAAATGCATTATAAAGTAGTATAGATATTAATTTCTCACAATCTCACAACACAAACGCGTAAACTCTAAAAACTACATTATAGAAAATCATTAAACAATATTCGTTAGAAAAACGTAAAATTAAAAAATCGTTAAACAACTTTCGCCTCAAAACCAGCTGTTTTGCGCATGTACCATGTAGTAATCTATACTACATATAAAAGAGAAAGCATCATCTTTCTTAATAAAGTTTTACAACTTTAAAAGCTTTATGTACAATATTTAAAATAGAAAAACTATACAATCACTCTCTTTCTAAATTTTAAGTGATCAATTAATGTGGTAAATAAAACTAATTAATGAAGTTATTAAAAACCTCTCTAAATACGAAATACAAATTATCAAGAATATTATACAACTAACTTAAACACAATTTCTGCATTAAATGTCACTAAAATACTTAAAATTAACAATTAAATAGTACAAATAATAAAACATATTATACAAACTATCAAACACAAAAACTACAATATAATAAAGCTAAAATTACATAATATTTTTCTTTATATTTTATTCTACTGCATATATTTATAATCCAATGTCAATTTGTCTAAAACCATATGTATATAAAATATAGTTCAATTCGGGTAATCGTTGATATATAAATATAAAAACCGAATTCAAACTGAGATAAGAGGATCTATCGACTTTTAGCTTTTTCGGATTCGATTTCTTAGTTATCATTTTTTGCAGTTTCGGATTGAGCGGGTCGGCTTGGTTTGTTCATTTCAGATATTTTTTTAACAACCGTATCCATAAAACTTAGCTTTATATAAATCAAATAGATATTTTGAACAATAAAAAAACATTCTTCAAAAAATATTTATTATCACAATCGTATATTGAAAAACACTGTCATTAGTTAAAGAGTTAAAATATACAATTTGTAATTTTTGATATATGTAAATTTATTGTCAAAAAAAAATTAATAAATTAAAATACATAATTTATAAAAAATATATATATATTTTAAGATACTCACCGTCGCAACATGCATGTACCTTTCTAATGATATAATAAAGGTAATGACAATGATAAGATGGAAATGAATATAAAACAACAAGACAATTTTAATAAATGTATTTCTTGTAAAGTTGACCCATTATAATATATTATATAGACGGAAAAGTAGTTGCAATATTATGAAAGTCTTAATGGTTAATGAATTTGTTAAATCTTCATGTTATTGGTGTATGGGTTATCATTAATGTTTTGATAGGCCCATTATGTGATAGCATGCAACATTGGCAGGTTTCCATTGGCCAAAGGGAGGTGCACAATTTACTGTACACGATCATTTACCCTTAATCACTTCCTAATACTCTTTGATGTAAGATTGGCAGATTTTCATTGGCCCAAGGGAGTTTGCCTATTTACTGTGCATCACACTTTACCTCTAATGACTTTCTAATACAATGTCAAATACCATTTTTGACCTATTGCAAACCTAATGCATGTACTATATAATCTTGGCCATACAAATGTATACCAAAATTGTACTAAATCATACACCTAAGTACCAAATATGTACTAGGAGAACCTTCTTGATCTACCTTCATCATTACAAAATTTTGTTACAGAAAACCAACTAAACTACAACACTTTCAAAAGCAAAACTGCAAAGAAAAAGAAATAAGGAAATTGTGTGCATTGTATTACAATCGTTAATCATCACACCAAGTTGCAGCTTTGTACAACAGGTATTTTCTATACAAAATTTTACCTACATGATGTAGCCATGCATTGAATACCACTCTCAGTTTTGCATCTTACTTATCATAGGCTGCTTCTAGCTCCCTTTTTTTTGTGCTCATTTGATGTTGCACAATGCTATATCATTATGTGTTTACAAAAGAAGAAAAAAAAAACACAAACAAAAGATGACTGTTAACTTGATTACCTGGATGCCTTTTGCATGTACAAAATAGGTTGCTTCCTTTGTTAGTTTGTGGTTACATAAATCTGATATGCATAGTGAAAGTCAGTCCAAAAGACAAATTGGCTTTAACACTAACAGTAAAAGAAAAAGAGGTTTAATGGTTAAAGTGAAAGGAATTGATTTTGTGAATTGAAACCAACAAGTATCCCTGTTGTTATCACTTTGACTTTTAAACAAATTTCATGGATACTCATGAATTTGACATGGATTTTTAGTTTAAATGGTTTTTTTAGGATGAATAAGGTGAACCTGTTGTGTTTCTCAGGTCAATGGTTTTTGGGAGTTGGATATATGGTGAATTGATAACTCATTTAGGAAATCATTACATAAAAATAATATGATAAAAAAATAAAATTTAACCCAAAAATATAAAAACACCTCAAATATAGCAAGAATAGTATGTATAAAAAATGATTAAAAATGTAATTTTTAACAAAACATGTTTTTACGCAAATAAACTACTACCAACTAAAGCAAATAAACTACGTCATCGAAATTAACAAAAAAAACAAACGCCCCGCAGCAACGCGCGAGCAATTATACTTGTTAGATGCAATTGTGATGCAAAGGACAATGAGTTGTTATCTCCAATGTATACGCCCAAGGCCCACCGAAATTCTAATTTACAGTTGCTGTCATTTTCTTATAATAAATATAGCAATTTAATCCTACAAATATCTAAAACTTCTTTATCACACCAGTATTATACAACATACCGACAATTGTTTTATATAAAGCTGCAAACAAATTAAGTTTTTATCAAGCAACTCAAGATCGAGCTTGAGCTTGATTCAATCAAATCAAGCTTTTATTGAGCTTAAGCTTGAGCCTAATAAATTAGTTCAAAACACATAACGAGCTGAGCTTAAGCTTTCAATAGCTCAAGCTTTTATCCAGCTTTTCAAACATTCGTGAATATTTTTATTATACATATTTATATAAACAACCAAAATAATAATGTGAATATGTGTGAATATTGGTATGATAGTTAAATATTTATCGTAAAGTTACGTTTTATACCTTAATGCTCTAATGTTTCGTATAAATTATTGGGTTTTGGCCGTACAATAGCAGCGTACTTTTTCAAATGTATCGATCTAGTACGTGTACTATTTTTTGTCTCACTTAATGTAACGTACTTTCATTTTTTGTTCCATTCTACCCTACCAAACTTGTTTAACCGGCACTAATTTTTTTTTTGCCCATTTTCGCACGTTTTTGTCCGTTTTGCTCGTTTTTATCCGTTTTTACACGTTTTCGTCCATTTTTAAATGTTTTTGCACGTTTTCATCCGTTTTTATATGTTTTTGCACGTTTTCGTTTGTTTTCGCCCGTTTTCGCACGCTTTCGTCTGTTTTCGCATGTTTTTGAACGTTCTTGCCCCTTTTTGCATGTTTCATCCGTTTTTGCCCGTTTTTGTCTGTTTTTGCACATTTTCTCACGTTTTTGCATGATTTCATCTGTTCTTACACGTTTTTGTTCGTTTTTACGCATTTTCATTCGTTTTTACATGTTTTGACATGTTTTTGCACAATTTTTCCGTTTTTGCACGTTCTCGTGTGTTTTTACACATTTTTGTTCGTCTTTGCACTTTTCGGCTATTTTTGCATATTTTCGTCCGTTTTTGTCTATTTTTGTATGTTTTCGCACGTTTTCGTCTGTTTAGCGCGTTTTTAAACGTTTTCGCACATTTTCATCCATTTTTGCACGTTTTCGTCAGTTTTACACGTTTTTGTCTGTTTTTGCATGTTTTCGTCCGTTTTTGCCCGTTTTCATCCGTTTTTGCACATTTTCGCACGTTTTTGCACAAACGGACAAACATGTGCAAAAACAGGCGAAAACATGTAAAAACGAATAAAAATGCGTAAAAACGAACAAAACATGTAAAAACGGGCGAAAACGAGCAAAAACGGACGAAAGCGTGCAAAAATGAACGATAACGTGCGAAAACAGATGAAAATGTGCGAAAACATGCAAAAATAGACGAAAACATGCAAAAAAGCAGGCAAAAACGTTCAAAAACGTGCAAAAACGGGCGAAAACGAACGAAAACGTGCAAAAACGGATGAAAGCGTGTGAAAATGAAAGTACGTTATATTAAGTGGGACAAAAAATAATACGCGTACTAGATCGGTACATTTGAAAAAGTACGTTGTTATTGTACAGCCAAAACCCTTAATAAAAAATGTCAGGTATGATGCATAGCCGGTTTCCAAACTTTTTTCCCGGTAGCCGGTCATCTTATGGGTAGAATGGAACAAAAGTTGAAAGTTCGTTACATTAAGTGGAACAAAAAATAGTACGCGTACTAGATCGGTACATTTAAAAAAGTACGTTGCTATTGTACGGCCAAAACCCTAAATTATTTGCTCTTAATTTCATCACGATTTTTTTTGACTTTATTGAAGAGTTCGACTATCACATACAACATTTATGTATAAATTCAAGCTTTTCGAGCCGAGCTCGAACCTACATTGTGATTTTCGAGCCAAACTTAAGCCATGTCAAGCTCAAACTCGACTTGGCATCATCACCACCTTAGTTTTATGTGATTATTGTGGAGGTATTTAGAGGTCTATTAAAAGTAATGATTATGACTAACGAGATGTTGTTCGTCTGCGTGTTGTAGCCGGTGTTAAAACATTTATTTTATAACTCTGAAATATAAGTTTAACTATAATAGGTTTTTATAAACGAAAGTATTAATATTAATTTTAATAATGATGTACATTAGTAAAAACGAATAATTTGGCTATCGCGCGTTGCAGCGAAGTCATTTTCAGTATGAAATTTGTTTTGGATAATTTTTAGTATAAGGCGCAATGCATCTGGGAATACATAAAAATACATAAATTAAATACATAAAAACTTTTATCTTGCAAAACACATATCGTAAAAAAAAAAATCAATACGCGCTTTATCTGTACCATTATCATGTCACCATGTATATTACAAAAGGAAAAACCAAAAATATATTCAATCTGGTAAACCAAAAGGTCGTTCAGGCGAGGAAATGCAAATGAAAATGTACTCTTTGATTCAGCAAAGTCTGATGCAGATACTTCATACCATAAATCCATCGACTTTAAAGTTAGTAAACAATTTTTTTTCATTGTCAAGCATAAACTAAGGCAGCAACAAATTGCATTGTAACTGCACATTGTTTCGAAAACCTAATAACGGAAATTCCATATTAAGATGCCAACTTAATATATCATAACTCTCTAATAAGGGAATGTAAAAACATTGATGCAATGTTTTTTGTCGAAACGGATAAGATGCCTAATGCAAAATCGATACTGCATGAAAGTTAGTCGTTAGTCATTTGTACGGCCAAAAACAACTGCAATAGTTATAAAAATGTGCATTTGTAGCACTATTAAACCCATATAAGTATTATGGCTCACCATTACTTACATAAAACACCAACATACATTCTTGTTCTAATTTATCAACGCAATTGCGCATACCACCTTCAACTACAACCTAACATACCTACACAATTACGATATATACTACATTACTAATATTGTTTTTGTTGGAAAAAGCGATGGACGCAACTTACAACATACATTCTTGTTGGTTTGTGGGAGTTATAAACACACGTAAACGACTAGAAGTGTGTGAGCCGATGAGGGCACACACGATAAACACGAGTATACGTGTTGAACGTATTCGATACTTGAATTACATACCCGTATTATGCATGACTTGACCCGATCATTGATTCGATCCATGAGCTGATGTTTGACATATGCATGGGACGAATGGATTTTTGCCTTGGGCTTTGACAACTCCACTGATCGGGCAGTAAGGTGGGATTTGGGTTTGCTTGGGCTTGAACTTGTTGACCAAGGCATAGCAATACCAAGGGTCGGTTTGGTTTGACTATAAAAACAAACATTCTCACCTCACATGGGACAGCTAATAATTCACGACATGTATGTATATCCAAATACCTCACATGCATGTGACAATACATGCATAATGACGTCTATTCATTACTGTCAACCTATGATTGATCTAATCTAATATATCTAACTGAATATTTATTTATTCATATTATGGTTTATTAGATTTTATCAAATACTATACTTGCATTAGTTTTAATCCAAGAAGTGTTAGTGTTTGGTTTGATTGATATTCTTGTTTCTAAAAGTTCCTAGTTGAATGGTTTAGCAGCAAGGTTTTGGGTTTTGTAATATTCAAGTTGTATCACTTGTTGATCGGTTTTAATTACGTTCTCGATTAGCTTCAATATCGAACGTATACGTTATCGGGTTTGTGTGTGATACTCTTCGAGGTATCTATTTTAGATACTTAAGGTTTCGTATTAGTTTCTCGTTCCGTTAATAGAGATCAATTGCCAAGCAAGGTTAGGGTTTCTTTTATCCCTTTTAATTAATTAATATTGTATTAATTATTTGTTTATTAAATACGTGCTTAACATAATTGCATTAACTAGATCCTATATCCGCTGCGTACTCGTAGAGGTTAATGGTTAACTTGTTCTAAAATTCCAACAAGGCATCAAGAGCCAACTCGCTTTTAGATTATGGGTTACACGTTTCAGAATTAATAAACATGTTTTAAAAGGGCTGCATGAAACTTGGTTTAGTTATTTTGTTTTATTTTAATTTTGACAACTACATGCAATACTTGTCAATTTTAATAAATAATAACTAGTCACACACAAATTAAAATTATATTGATAATTAGAACTAATTTGTTAATTAGAATTTAATTTACATGTGAATTATAATTACCTTCATAATTAAAATTAAATTGTTAATTAAGAATTACATGTTAAATTATAATTACTTGCTAATTAGAATTAAAAGTTAATTTGTATTTATTAATTGTTAATTAGAATTATTGTGATAATTAGAATTACATATTGATTAAATACATATATTGCGTAATTACTTGTTAATTGAGATTGCCATGCTTTTATGTGTTTTTCCGACCACAAGACCCACTCAATTGCTTTTCTAAGTGATGTATGGGGCGATCTAGGTATCTGATCCTAGTGACGGTCTTATGGTTCTCCGTTTGGGGAAGACTCGTAAGAGGACTCGGAACAATATGTGGTTATTTATATTAATGTTTATGCTTGTATGTTTGTGATTCCTATATGTGCATTATTACTTGCTTTGACACCTAATTGTATGCAATATAGAATAATACATATCGCAACCATAACATTAATATTGGTCTTTATTTACACGCCAAAATACCATGCTCATTGTGATCTGCTATTTGATTCGTGGAAAATTGTTTTTGTTAAATAAATTGACATAATTTATGAAACACGTTTTCAAGAATTTAAAAACTAGACGCTATGGACACTTGGGATGTACGGCTCACCCACTAGAACAAACTCAAAAGGGTGTTTAAAGAAGTGAGCACAGTCTCACTGAAAGGATGTCTAAGGTTGTGCTACTGCGCTTACCTCGGTCCTCTGCCTACCTGCATGCGTCGATTGAGCTACCAGAACCATGATGATCACTACAGTGTCATTACCAAAAATTTTAAAATTAGTGTTACAAAGTTGTTTTGTATGCTTCTTTGTACACGACTTTTACCACATTTATATGTGCATACCTATTTTTAATTTTAAGTCTATGCCATCCAACTATGAACACGTGCACTTGGATTGACTTCTCTGGTCAGACCTAAGGGCCTTTCCAACCCATGGTAATTATTTCTCACCGTTAGACCTCTGTTTATTTTTACACGTTCATCATACTTGGTCGACTTATATCGAGTTAACTGGTCCAGACCTCGGACCCGAAGCATAAGATGAGAACTAAACATGCTTTTGACATTATTACTTGATACTAATGCCTTAAACAGGCTCATAAATCTAAGAGTTGCATTTTGCAATTAACGCTCGTCGCTTACCTCTTGTCCTATTTTTACACATTGGTCAGACCTATGGTAATTAAGTGGGGTTGCAAAATGGATCTTAGTCTTGATTAGTAATTAATTGGGTAGTTAATTCTTTTAAGAATGTAATTATCGAAAATACTAGAATTGAACTTTTTATGTTCTGATTAATTGTGTTATTGCAACATAATTCGTAAACAAAGTTGTTTTTCTTCGAAAAACAAGCTTAGTCTCTTTTCCTAGTAAGAAGAGTGAGACTTATACCTATCTTTTCTCCTTAGTTGACAAACTAAGATAGGATTACTAAATTCATAAACTCGGTTATGATCTTTCATTACCCTTTCGTGGTCTAGAGTTAATTGAAAGATAGAATATTTTGTGTAACTGGAAACATTGTGTTTAGAGCTACCAAAATAAATAACATCCTGCACTTGTCACGATGTATGAGTTTAAACTGCAAAGAGTAAAGAAATTACTAGCATATTTGCTAGGTAATTTTCTTGGACTCTTATTATTCCTAAAGTGCTAATTACCCTTGGGGCTATGTAGACGATAAAGGAGGAATTGCATGCTAAAGATTCAAGTTAATTGAATAAAAGAATGGCTAGTCCATTGTCTACATAAGTAAAACTTCATATACTCTGCTCAATACCTAAGTACATGCTACTCGTAGGCATTTGAAGAGAATAGGAAAGTATGTAAAACTGCTATATGTTTTCTACTGGAAATGTAACACTTACAATGTTGACAAATCCAGGTGGAGCGCTTGCATTTTATTACTAAAATATCATTCATGTAATGTTGTCAATTTCAGTGGGAGCTACGGGATTTATTTTCTGTTAGTCACCCATATCATTTCAAACTAGCTTTGAAATAATCCATTACTTTCCGAATATGAACAACCATTGCTTAAAGGAAAATTGCATTTTATTTTATAAGATAACACGTTGCCTTCCTATTGTCGCTTCCTGAAATGTTATCTATAGAATAGTAATCCACAATTCCTTATTACAGGTTATGGTTCTGAAACTACTTATGATATATATGACATTATCATATTGTTTGAACAATCAATCACGTGTTGTTTGTTTTCATAATATGATGTTGTACCTTACACAAGTGGGAGAAATCTCAAAGTGTGTGCAAGGAACAACAATATTATTGGTATCTCTTGACCGCAAGGTAAGAAATCTAATAAATCTACTAGGACTTAAGCACACTAGATGTTTATTGCCCTATTACATGTAAACAAGAATTCTACTAGGATTTAAACACGTAAGATGTTTATTGCCCTACTACATTCTAATAATGATTCTACTAGGACTTGAACACGCTAGATGTTTGTTGCCCTACTACATTCAAATGTCATAATATAGTGTAAAGATACTTCAACATTTGACTACATGTTTTAGTCAACATAATTATGGTTATATGATAATGATCATAGTTCTGAAGTATAAAATTAACTTGAAATTACTATAGAACTCAAGAGTTTGCGTTCATGATTACTTTTGTTAGTATAATTATGCTTACATGTTAAGACATAATTATAAAGTCCTTGAATTTTTCAATGACTTATAACATAAAGTATATATAGTAAAAGTGTTATGTCTTCTAGTTAACACATAAACATAAGGCTTTTGAATTATTCAAAGACTTATAATGTATTATTGAAATGTTCTGTTTTCTTGTTAACACATGAACATATAATCCTTGAACAGTTCTGTCTTCTTGTGAACACGTGAACATAAGGTTCTTGTATTGTTCAATGAATATACATTATAGCATGCACTTGGTTCATAAATACTTTATATGCAATTTGGCTTGACCTAATTGACAAGTATTTGGTCCAAAGAGAATTAAGTTATCTATAGAATTCTGATATAGTTTCACAATTCTAATAAACTCATAGGATACCACTCCATTATGGTATGTCTAATGTGTTGGATCAAACCTTATTCATATTGTTTGGTTCATGATAGCTTTAATTGCTCTGCCTCCAGAACATATCAAGGTTAGAAATTGCGTGTGTCATGGATACACTCAATATAGTTCAAACCTAGAAGGTATTCAAGACAAACCATAACTGAAAACCCTAATTCATTAGGGATTTGAGGTTTTACCACTCAAACCAATTGAATCATACACCCTTTTGGATTTTTGATTTTTCTACACTTCCTAGCTTGAAGATTGAAGTTTTGGTGTTCTTCCTAGCTTGACGAAACACAAAAACCGTTGTTAGAACTTTTGGTTAAAGAGTGATACTAAATTTGAGTTTTTCTATAAACCCTAATTTGAGTTGTTGGAAGGAATTCCATTATGTCTTGATTTAAGTTCTGAATTTGTTAAAATCTTATGAAGCATTTTATTAACAAATCTTGAGATGAAAACTTAAAATGTATTTTATGATTCTCCATAAAGAAAAATTTATTGTTGCTTAAATACTTAGGTTGCGTTTAGTTGAGGGAAAACACCATTGTTTTTCATAAAATGTTTTGTGGAAAACAAGGAAAACAGAAATCGCGTTCAAATCAACGTTTTCCAACAAAATGTTTTGCAAAACACAAATCCCCTATTTCCTAACTTAACAAGGAAAATTACAAAACAAATTTTAGTTGTTTTCCTTGTTTTCCTTTATAACCTTCGACCCTCCCTCCCTTTCTTCAAAACAGAAAATAGAAACATCAACTAAACGCATTTTCTAGATTTTCAAGTGTTTTGTGGAGATTAATTTTCCTTCCAAATTTTTACAAAACTAGAGATAGAAAATAAGAGAATTTGTTCTCCAACTAAACGCACCCTTAGTATTTAGAGAATTGTCTCTACTTACAAAAGTAAGTGGGAGTATATACATATCTCAAAGTTTTTGAGAACAAAATACTTAACCTTCTAAAATTCACTTATTAATGTCATACTAAGGTTAAACATGAAAATGTTAATTGAAGTATAATGATTACTCATTCATATCATTAACCAGAAGGATACCTCATCACCTGAAGTGATATTTTATCAATGCTGAGGGATATAAGTTAGGAGATTATTGTAAATCAGCTAACTACTAAAATACATTATCACATCTTGAATCTGATAAATGTTTTAGAACTATGAATGATAAGATACAGTCCTTAAAAGGCAAATCGAGTTTTGAGCTTGATTGTTATTTCGCCTAACAGTTAACCTATGAGGTTGGAATTAGTTTCTTTTGAAGAAAGACTCACAAGGGCAAAATTGTATACATATTAATGTTTGACATTTTATAAGAAGTTTTTAATCATACTTAAGCAATTGACTATGATTAAATTTTCTTATATAATACATGCATTAATTATATAAAGATATTTAATTGTCATACATGTGATTTGTATGTTGAATATGACAATTAGATTTTATAACTCTTTCTTTATGATTACATTTTGCGAGGACGGTGTGTAATTAAAAGGGTTATAAATCTATATTATTTTTATGTAGTATACAAAATTTGAGCAATCCATATTTTGGATTGGATCATGCATCTAAGAGCTGAGATCTGGAATTTAATTACAATATGATTCTGACTGAATTAAGATATCTCTTGAGTACATCTGACATTGAGTGGGAGCAAATGTGTTTTTCCTTAAAATTTACATGTTGAAGATATCATTCTATTTAAGCTAGATATTGATCCTTAAGCTTGGAATGAAACTTCACTTGTAATTTAGGGAATAAAACAAACAACCTTGGAATAAATGTTTATCTGGAATAAACAAATGCGGAAAATTAAGTCTGACACAAATGCAATATATCATTCGAGCAAGTCTTAAATGATACATTTCACTTGGTATAATTTACATGGATGGAAACCTTGTGTTTTTAAACTAAGGGTTTATCATGTATATATTATATTGTGTATAAGACTAGTTGTTGCTTTTGTAAAAGAACAAAATGAGCTGACAACAACAATATCTAATTGAGAGTGTTTAGATTATTGTTTTATAAATGTTTACGAATTATAAAACATAGTGTTGTATAAGTACAAATGATGCTAGAGGATTATTAATACTAGTTGTAGTAGGATTTTATCATTTATGAAAAATCTGCTAACTAGTTATGCTCAACATAGAGCATTGTTGCATTACACATTAATGAATGAGAATACTTTACACTTTTAGAAACTGTAAAGATGACTGTCCATACTATAATTCTTGCAATAGTATGAGCATATGAGATAAGACACTCATCTTATATTTCAAATCACTCACTATATGTGATATTTGAAATAAGTATTCGAAAAGTTTACTCAGATAACTATTTAGTTTTTATTTTAAAGAAAGGTTGAGAATGTTGGAAACATTAGGGTTCAACTTACTAAATGAGTTTCATGCATATCTGTTTTAGTATTTGGATAATTGGGATTGATAGACAATTTTTACACTATGATGAATAAAGATACTTGGTATTTGTTATTCATTCATATAATAATTGTTATCCTATATTTGCATGTTTAATCCTCGAATAATTTTATTATTCTAAATATGTCCATTGTCGGTTAACAATATGGGAATATTGTTATGATAAGGCAAATGTGAGTGTTGGTTATAATTCTAACGAGAATTCGGATTGTTCCCTGAAACTCATATGTATTCACTAGAGATGCATATTAGATTCCCCAACTTTCAAACATTTACTTTTGGATCCTTGTCATAAGTAAAATATTGAAAATGGTTTGTTATCTTCATCCTTAGACTTGAGATACAAGCAATTTTACATTATGTGTGGATATCATTTTTTGTAAGTATGCAAAACGCTATCTGAACAAGGTAGTTATAAAAGCTATATTTCGGAGTGATGTGAAGCGGCATCCACAACACTTGTAGTCAATAAAGGATTTGTTACTCCACTTGATATGCTGAGAAAGATACCATAAGCCTCTCCGATTTAATCGATAAGCATGTCTGGCCGGACCCAAAAGGTAATGCAAGATGATTCTTGATTACATTTGGTATATCTGAATTAAAATCTATAACGAGATTCTAAATGGTTAAACTATATGGAATGATTTAAGATCCATAATCCATGGTTTAACGGTATCTATAACAAAGGATGATTAGAGCAAGACATTGAATGACCATGCTCTGAGAAACTTTTCTGAAACTATTCTCTCGAGACACTTTTTAGTTAAAAGAAAGTGAGAAGCGTTTGCTAGAAGCGTTTCCGTCGTTAGTTTTGTGTGCCATTCGACACTCCAACTCCCAAGTGGGAGATGTTGGTTTGTGGGAGTTATAAACACACGTAAGCGACTAGAAGTGTGTGAGCCGATGGGGGCACACACGATAAACATGAGTATACGTGTTGAACGTATTCGATACTTGAATTACATACCCGTATTATGCATGACTTGACCCGATCATTGATTGATCCATGGTCGATGTTTGACATATGCATGGGGACGAATGGATTTTTGCCTTGGGCTTTGACAACTCCACTGATCGGGCAGTAAGGTGGGATTTGGGTTTGCTTGGGCTTGAACTTGTTGAAAAGGCATAGCAATACCAAGGGTCGGTTTGGTTTGACTATAAAAACAAACATTCTCACCTCACATGGGACAACTAATAATTCACGACATGTATGTATATCCAAATACCTCACATGCATGTGACAATACATGCATAATGACGTCTATTCATTCTTGTCAACCTATGATTGATCTAATCTAATATATCTAGCGAATATTTATTTATTTCTATTATGGTTTATTAGATTTTATCAAATACTATACTTGCATTAGTTTTAATCCAAGAAGTGTTAGTGTTTGGTTTGATTGATATTCTTGTTTCTAAAAGTTCCTAGTTGAATGGTTTAGCAGCAAGGTTTTGGGTTTTGTAATATTCAAGTTGTATCACTTGTTGATCGGTTTTAATTACGTTCTCGATTAGCTTCAATATCGAACGTATACGTTATCGGGTTTGTGTGTGATACTCTTCGAGGTATCTATTTTAAATACTTAAGGTTTTATTATTAGTTTCTCGTTCCGTTAATAGAGATCAATTGCCAAGCAAGGTTAGGGTTTCTTTTATCCCTTTTAATTAATTAATATTGTATTAATTATTTGTTTATTAAATACGTGCTTAACATAATTGCATTAACTAGATCCTATATCCGCTGCGTACTCGTAGAGGTTAATGGTTAACTTGTTCTAAAATCCCAACAATTCTTGTTTTGCTTGAACCAACATGACAATTCTTTTAGATTATGGTTGCCTAGGCTTCCTGCTTTTGTTTCCTGATGTTGGGAGGACCTGCTTCTCCTGTCTGGTGCCTCAAAAGGTATTTCTTGTTGTTGGGTGATGATATGTTCTTTTTGGCACGATGATTGTCATCTTTTCCTGACATAATCGATACTTGAACTGCCTTGGAGGACGTGTCAGTTGCTTTTTCACATGGCTCAATAGTTGTGCCTGGCATTATTGCTAGTGGTTCAGCATCATCTGCATTTAGGAGCATTGATTTTTCGACAAAATCATTATCTAGGATGAAATTAATATATCTTGATCTAGCCCCATGACTCAAATGAAACTGTAATATGTGCTTTGTTCCCTCAGGTGCTTGCAAGGAATCTTGAAACTGGTAGGGATCCGTGTCCTCAACCTTCTCCAAGACCTCGATGTAGTCGCCGGGCATGAGGCAATTAGCCTCTGGTCTGAAGTAAGTTAGTAACATTGATGCATATCCATCGTCAATGAATGCTTTGAAGCAATAGTTGTAGGTAGAACAAAATAATTTTATAAATAACAATATAAATTAAATATGCATAAACCAAAACAAAAAAATGCTCAATAAGATGAGAATACTAAAAATAAATAACTTATCATTACGTTCATTGGATTGTTCAGCCATGCTAAATTACATGGGAGTTATGATAACACTCATTTTGTACATATTTTAGTCGCGTTATTCATATGTTTGTGCATATTATTTGGTTGTATTTATGAATATTTTACGTTTAAAAGGTATATAAGATGTATTCAGGTTCATGTACAACTAAATCAAGGAAAATAACGGAAAAGACGAAGAAAAGTCGACAAATCAAGAGCATGTGCACAAAGGAAGATTCCATCTATAACAAAGACCTCGAGAAGACCTTTAAAGATAAAGACTCAAGTAATAATTCTTCTCGAGCATAAAGGAAGGATCAAAAGTTGATCAGAAGAAAGGAGGAGTCACAATGTCGGCAACGAACGAAACCTATTAAGAAAAGAAAAAGGCGCACAAAAAGTAGCACATGTCACCAACCCAAGGTTGAGAACTGGCACACAAGTCTTGCTACCAACCTAAGGTTGAGAGTTAGCACACATAATTTGTCGCCAACCCAAGGTTGAGAACACATGTTTCGTCGCCAACCTGAAGTTGAGAAACATAAACATCACACATAAATCGTCATCAACATGAGGTTCGCACCAACAACAGATTAAGATCCCAACCGCGCAGTTGGGAGTGTGTTGAGCTAGAAGTTACAGTAAAGTGTGGATTTATGTACCATCGCTCCTAAGTCCGATCATGTACTCTTCATAACTTATATTTCGGCCATTTTTATGACACTTAGCCTCTAAGTTATGTATTCAATGACCTTGGCCTTTACTCAAACATAAATACAACCCCTTTTGGCCTAATTTGGATACACCATCCTAACCAATCACTCTATGCATAACTTGAGGATTCTCTCCTACCACCCCTCACCCATTTCTAGAGGTGTTGGGGGGTTGGTTTGGGCAAAATTTGCAGAACATAAGACTTGATCATCCTTACAACATAAGGCTTGGTCATACTTTAAACCAATTAAACAGCTCATACATCACCAAGAATCCTTATTATCAAACACCCCTATGTTTTACACTCACAACATGAGGCTAATTTCCATGAAGGTTTTGGGTTGGAGGATTTGTAATTTGGTAGTTTATTTTGGTTGGAATCACATGGAATTCTAGCACTTGATATTTGACTCTAATATTTGGTATTATTTATATTAATTTCAATCATGTTTATGTTTTTGCTTATGTTGATCATGTAAATTCCTTTATGTGTCGTGTGATTTGTTTGATTATAATTATCTGTTAATGCTTGTTTGGTTATTATGAGAACTTGTGATAAAATGATATTTGGATATAATTAGTGTTTGTTTGGATTATGATAAAAAAAACATCATATTTTGTTAAATTGGAATTTGTTCTTGTTTATTGTTTTGGTTGATCATTGTTGAGTCTATATGTTCTGGTAGGAATTTGTTCTTGTTTATTGTTTATTGTTAGGTCGGAAGGATTCTCAGTAGTGATTAGTTTCAATTCAGTAGTATACAAATGATTTGGTCTTGTACTTAGTGATATTGTATGAGAAATTTAATAAACAAAATAAGTGAAACTTTAATTTAGATTAAAGGTCGAAAGGAGTCTTTTGAATATGCATTCACATCATCTTTCAAGTAAATGGTACTTCATAAATTAATGACATCAAAGTCTATAGGTCGAAAGAACTCTTTATTTGTTGTTGGCTTAGGCATGACTCTTATGACATGACCAATTGATTGAGCTTATGCATATTTGATTTATAAAACACAATACTATTGTTATTTGGTTCTATATGTCGAAAGGATTACTAATGATAATATTTTTTCCTAACTAAACATCCTATTATCCTTGTGATCATTTATCCATAGAAGTATGTTCTTTGTGTGCTTGCATCATCATTATTTCCATATTGTTTTTTCTTGGTGGTTTGATCCCTGACAATCATAACCACCACCTTTGTTACTTTCTTAAACAATCAAAAAACACTTGAGTGCAACCAAGTCTCTTGGGACGACCTTGACTTACCAATCCCTAACTACACACGATAAGGGTATACTTGCCCGAATGTGTTCCCAGTTAAGTGGTAATTTTAGTTTATAAATTTAAAGCTTGTTTGAACGCATCAACTTAGGATAGTTTACTCTGTAATGTATAGAAAATTTTGTTTGGTATATGATTACTTTTAATTAGGGACAGGCTGTGGACCTTGATCAGGACATTATGGCAACAGAAACTCCTCCTTAAATTTTTTGCTACAACTTGTGCAGGACTTGTAATACCAAGGCTTTTCAGTGTTGATCCTTAATATTATAGCCTCAGTAGTAAATATAACACGCTATAACAATCATTTCAATGAAGTCAACATTATAAGCCAAAAATGTAGTGAAAAGACTATGTTATTGTTACCCGGTAATTTTGTGGATTTTGTTGGCACAACATTATTAGCGGAAATATGTTTCTCGTGTTTTCTTTCTCCTCATCTTCGCACCTCTGTCTTCTAATGTCAAGTACAGGAACCAAATCATTTATTTCCTGAACACGAGTATTATTTATATACAATTTAAACAAAAACATTGTTATAGATTATATATCGTGGATTAATGTATAACAGGCTTACGGGCATCATTTCTTTGGAACTTTTGGGATTTTCGGGTTCAAATAGTGATGTGTTGCGGGATTAGGGTTAGGTTAACTAAGACCGACAAGAATGTGTAGCTTGAAGATAGATCTGTTCAATATCCTTGTGTTGTTAGTGGAAATGTATTAGTCAAGATTGAAAAATTTGTCTATCTACTTGATTTTGTAATCCTAGATATGCCTGAAGACACCAAGGTACCAATATCTGGGAAGACCATTCTTAGCCACCTTCCATGCTATGATTGATGTTTTTAATAAACAAATATCCATAGAAGTTGGGAAGGAAATAATTGTTTTTGACGTTGATCAATCTACGAAAAATCCTTCGTCCACTAGTGATGAATGCTACTATTTTTATCTTATCGCACAACAGCTTAGTGATTGCATACAAGAGCTTCTTCCTTATGATCCCCTAAGCAGACAAACTGAAAACGAAGAATGTGAGAATGAAATTGAAAACATTATTGACAAAGAGTTCCTTGAACACAGAGACATGAACAAAGCCATTAATCGAATTCTTAATCTATGGCAGATTACTAAACCTCCCTGGGAAATTGATCTGTTAACTCATCCTGGAGGAAAAGCTTTCATATTTTCTGCTAATATATCTAACGAACCAAAAATAAAACTCAAAGAACTTCCTGCTCATTTAGAATACGCTTACCTAAATAATGATCGTAATAACCTCTGTTATAATAAATTCAGCACTAACTTGTAGACAAAAAGGATTAGTAATAGAAATTCTGGAATGTTACAAAAAGGCTCTTGCTTGGAACATCTCTGACATAAAAGGTATTAGCCCCTCATATTGCACACATAAAATCCTTATAGAAGACAGCTACAAGCCAGGTATTCAACCTCAAAGACGTCTAACCAAAAAGTACAAGATATCGTGAAGGATGAATAATGAAATTTTAGATGCCGGGTTGATCTACCCTATCTCGGATAGCCCTTGGTTTAGTCCAATCAATGTTGTTCCCAAGAAAGGAGGAATGACAATCGTAACTAACAATAAAAACAAATTAATTCCTACTAAAACTGTCACTAGGTAGAGAGTGTGCGTTGATTATCGCAAACTCAATGACGTAACCCGCAAGGATCATTTCCCCTTCCCTTTATCAACCAAATTCTTGAACGACTGTCAGTAAACGACTAATAATGTTTCCTTGATGGATTCTTGATGCGTGTTGAGGTTGAAAGACTTCCTTTTCTACGCGAGCAACCTTTACAACCCTCTGGCAAGGTACCTAATCGTTATAGTGTAGTATGGGTAAGCCCGGAGGGTTGATCGCTCTCTAGGGAATAGAGATGCTAGGAAGAGATGTATGATGAGAAGGTAAGGTTAAGGAAGATTCTTTTTTACTCTTTTATGTTTTTTTAAAGCAACGTAAATATCTCGGGGTATAGGAGTGGGGGTGGTACTTCTACCGATTTTAGCTACTTTTCAATTAAACTAATGACTAATTAAACAATTGAAAAAGAAAAGATAGGCCATGTTAATGTAGGTGTGCTCTTATGATGATTAAAAGTGTGTTTACTTAGATGTTCTTACTCCCTACTTATCTCTTATTGGTCGGTTGATTGTCACATCCTCATCTTAATTGGTGTGTTGTATTCCGTTTGGTCATAGGGTGCTAAATTCCCAATTCTATAAATCGTAACTCTCCTCTAGACTATCCGGGATCGCCAAACAAGTATCTCCTCCGAATACTCTATTATCCTAAAGCTACAACTCACGCTATAAACACAACAATGGCCTAAGTGTACTCTTAAGCTTTTTACTATCTAGGACGTTCAAGTTCAGAACAATTAAAGAAGAAGCCGTTTCCTTACTCTAGCATCTACCAATCAAGACATGAGACAACCTAACAATAATTAACAACTAGGTTTCATAGATCTAAGCAAACACAATAGTAATTTAGCTACTCATGATAAACAAGCAAGCATACACACAAACAATTAAACATGGGGTAGACAATTGATAATATGGATTAACAAACTTATCTTATGATGTAAAGAAGGGTTTGGAACTCCAAAATCGTCCAAGTCGGACTACACACGAGTTAGGGTTTTCTTTCAAAAATTCTACCTCTAATACGTAAAAATACAATTCTATATATAGATTTAAAGTGCGACGGCTGCCGCCTTTACCGTGACGCCATCAGTCGCCGTCTTTAGGGTTTTGTTTGGGCCAAGTCATCGTTGGGACGGCGTCAGTTGAGGAGTGTGACGCCGTGGAGACTTCAATAAGGACGTCGTCGGGATTTGTTCCTTGGTCTTCGGTGTAAAACAAAGGGTGAGCGCCCTCCGATTTAACACTTGACATCGCCGAGCTTTAGAACCAAAAATCACCTGAGCCGCCGCTGGTCTTTTATCAAAATCATCAACAAGTTACGCGCCGCTCTTTGAGATGGGGACGTACCGGCTTTAGAAACACTTGAGTATTAACTTTGTCATTTTCTTCATGTTTTCGCTCCTTTTCGTCCAAATATGCTTGATTGCAAAGATTTTGCTTCCAAAAGACCTAAAATGTGAAAAGGAACGATTTTAAGTAGTAACAAATATAAAATTTGTTGATTTAGGGCTTAAATGACCCCCTAAAACGTATGTTTTAAATCCTTATCAATTCTCGGGGTACTTTCAAATCACCTTCGCCCAGGACCGTGAAAAACAACTTTACATGTCCTACGGGACCTCCGCGATACGAAGAATGCCCTTCGGATTCGTAGTGCACTGTAACATTTCAAAGGTGCATGACGCAATTTTACATGATATGTGATGCGGTTTTAATTCTTGACTGTGTCTTAATATTTATAGTGTCTCGCTATACCTATGGTCTACCCTAATGCACTAACGGCAAGTCTACGGTTAGTGTGTAGTGTAGTAATCGGTAAAGCCGAGGTCGTCCCAAGAGCTATGTGTGTCGGATTATTACTAAGTCTAATTGTCACAGAATAATAATGGTTTTGATAGGGATTTAATTAATTAAACTACTAATGCATAATATAAAATAACAGTAAATAAATGGTAAAGGGAAATCAATAAAGGAGTAGTGGTGCTAACCTAGTCAATCCTCCTAGCTAGTTATGTCTACGTCTACCTACTTCCAATTACTTGGGGTCAAATTCGAGAGGACAACATTTGGTCAATTCGCCCTAACCTATCACAAAGATGCCACCACAGAAAATCAGGGCACCGTCATAAGTCCTGCTTGTTCCCGGTCCCTAAGCCGAAGTCATTAAGCACCGCTACATGCTAGATTCTAAATAGTGAGTGCCCGGCCATTAGGAACTTAGACACTACACCCCCAATTCTTAAGTTCATCCAAACGATAGGTGATCAGTTGGTCAAATCGCACAAGTAGAAAGGGTCGCGGTTGGTCATATCTTACCCTTCCGCCTCAGCCCGGTCCATTTCGGCTAGGGTCAGTTGGTCATATCTCCTAGGCAATTGGCCTCTATCGCCATTCAAAACTAACGAACCAAGGGTGACTACCAAAGAACTATGCATGCATACACTTAGAAATAATTGTACGGAAGTAAAGGTAAACGCAAAACAAAACAATTAGGAATATAACTAGGCTAGCAACAAATGGTGCTTAGCCGCTCATATTAATCATGCAAATCAATTCAATATTCAAAGGGCACAAATACATGAATTGAAAGTAAAAGAAATTATAAAAGCTAAAGCTTATCGTAATGGTGTGACTTCTCCTTGGAAACCGCTCCAGTATGCTCCCCTAGACCGCCTTGAGCTTTTTCCCACGTTCTCGAGTGTTGTGTGTGGAATGGGATGCTTTGAAATGCCTGGAATTGGGGTATTTATAGGCCAGTCGGGTTACGGCAACCAATAGAGGAGTTACGCAGTAACTTCTATTTCTTCGTAAATACACTAGATCTGCTAGTTACGGCATAACCTTATAAGTGGTTACGCCGTAGTCTTCAATAAACTTGGTTACGTCGTAAGTGATGCAGTAGTTACGGTGTAAGTATCAGTGGCGTGGAACCTCTTTTGACCTAATGGAGTTACATCGTAACCTTTGGGAAGAGTTACGCCGTAACCTCTTGATAAGTTGGACTTCGGGTCACGCAATAGTTACGGCGTAATGTGAGAGACGAGTTACGCCGTAACTTCTTCAAAATAGGAATACTGTGATAAATCTTTAGTAATGTTTCCATTTCCGCTGTCCTCTTTAGCTCCAATGCTCGTAATTTACCCGAAGTGGAAAACAATGGAAAGCAAGCGTAAATCCATATAAATGATATAAATAACGAGCATTATCATGGGAAATTGACACTTAATATTCAGGACTATTTGATGTTATCAAATATCCCCACTTGAACTCTACTTGCCCTCAAGTAGACCTTATTAGATAGATTCCTAAAAAGATGTCTCCCAAAACCTGGAAAATATGAGTTTACAAATCCCTTATGCTAGAATAAAACAAAGCCGAATACCTCACGAAAGGGAACAAACACTCAAATCTCTCAACTATTCTAAGTGTCAATTTTGGGGTGATCACTCAATCGCATAGTCATAGCATGTATTCTATCATAAGCTTGGCGGTTACACAAATCTCCACCACTAGAGTTAAGGGCTAAAAATTTCTCGAAGGCAATATGGGTAGACACGACAAAGGTTAAGGGGTGACTCGTCATTACTAACATGTCACAGAGAAGTGGACAAAATCAATGATACATGACCAAATCCATGGCCAAGACACCAAATATTGCTCACTGCATCACCTAGACACGCTTCATGACTAAAGGGTAGGATAAGACATGGGATATATAATTGGTGTAAAATGAAAAACAAGCAGGCAGTCTAAATCTATAACTAAGTCATCACCACTTACCTTCCGCCCAAAAGTTCAAGCTTAGAAGTCTAGAGACCGGATCATGAAATGCCAGGTAGATGCGTCATTAGAGGACGTCGTGATGGGCACACTACCTTTTCTTCTTCAGTTGGTATAACTCCAACTCCAATCTTCTAATGTGACCGAGGTGGCCTCCTCGATACTAATCAATAAAGCTCATACTATATTGCTTATAACATCGCACTTTACAATATCATAACTCAATCAAACTTTTTTTTTTGAATCATAACATAATAACATAACATCCCCCCACTTGAGATGAACAATGGGAATTCGGGGGGTCTTCAATGATCTTCATAATTGTTTTCGATGAAAGGGTGATTTCCAAACCTTTCCACTCGAACCTTGAACTTAGGCAAATGATGACTTCCTAATTACAAATAAAGACTACAGGGTAGGCTAAGGTGTAAGGGTGTAACGAAACAATATATTGGGTTGAAAAAATGAAAGGAATGGCTCAGAAGGGTGTATCTAGGGGTATCTTGCACTAAAGGTGAGTGCAACAAAAGGGTTTCACATGGGGGTCGAAAAGTCGAGGTGACTAATCGATAGACTCATAATGGTAGGCTGTTTGGGTGATAATCCTATAATATTTCCTTCTAAAACTGAAAAGTCCAAATACATCGAGCTAACTCAACATACCTCGTCTATGGTCTTGAAATGATGCAAAGGCCAAGTTCTAAAGTTTACAAGCTACAGGCACACTTATAATTTGGTGGATTTGGGGTAAAATATTGGAAACGGATAAGGCTAATCTCACCATGTAATGTCAAGGGTTGTATGTGCTCGGCTAAGGTCTAATCTAGTTAGGTTTGGAAAAACATGTCAAAATTTTCAAAATGGCATAATTTTTTAAAATAAACTAGAAAAATGAAGGCGAAATAAAGTTCAAGAGATAATTCTACTGCCGTCCCCCCACTTGAAATGTACAAAGTCCCTTTTGTACTAGGCATTGAAATAAAGGTGAAGAGAAAGGTAGAATTAGAGCGAGAACTTCCTTGAAATTTGCTCCAAAAAGAAGAAGGCCCACGAGAAAGAACCGTGCCTTCGTTTAAGCGTCATGAACAAACTTCAATCCATAAAATCACAATACCGACAAGCATAATTCTAAAAAAAATGAAAAACAAACCTAACTCACTTTTGTAGGAATCACGGTTGTATTTAGTGAATGCAACAAGCCTTTTAAACCACTTGGTGTCCCAAGTGGACGAGTGAAGTCTCGTGAGGGTTTACAGGGAACACACCCACAAAGTTCATTTAAAGACTAATACAAGGTTACTGTGTTTTAAAATGAAAGAATTAAAGAGAGAGAGTTACGTCGTAACTCCTATTAGGAGTTACGCGTAATCGGCAAAACCTGGTATGAGCTATGAAGGCAGTAGTTACGTAACCATCGAGATGGTATTACGTGTAATTGGTAATGCGCCAAGAATCTGCCGCTAAAATGTTGGTTATGGCGTAATCACAAGATGAGTTACGCCAGTAACTCGTCAGATCAACAGCTGCAGCAATTAGTTCCTCATTTCACGCAAAAAATGGTTAGAAAACACAAAACCCAACTGAAAGGAAATAAAAACAAAAGAAAGGGATAATTCGGGTTGTCTCCTAAAAGCACTTTCTTTATTAACGAGTCTTTAAGTTAGACTCAGAGCCGCGGGGCTCCTATGGGGGTCTTTGAGCTTCCCTGAATTCTTCAATATCTTTCATCAAATTATGCCTCATCAATGCAACATTCGAGGCAGTTCGGAGGTATTCAATGGTCTTAATTTTTCGAACTTTACAAAATTTCTCTTCCGGTCCCAGGTGGTAGCGAGTGAATTCATATTTTTCAACAATAATTGGAGGTGGTCTTTTGTAGGGAATCCCCAGGAGTTTGCACCTCCTTTGTTCATAAGGTTCGTCATCGGGAACAGTGAACTCCTCATTTCCTTGTAACTCAAGGTAATCTAGCATCCCTTCGATATCATCATCGTCAGAAGCAGTGTCCTTGAACCATTCTTCACCGAGCAAATTCTCCACTAGAACGCGCTTGCATTCTTCTTTATCATTACTAACCCGCTCTTTGTCATTGTCGATTGTTATTTTACTCGTGTTCTCGAGACTTTTGTCGTTTGAATTTTCTCGATCCATGTATTCCTTCCAAATCTTCTCTTTGGTTAATGTGTCCACATGTCCATACTTAATTTTTACCCAACTATCGAATCCAAGGTTGTCCAGCCAAGGTAAACTCGTTCTCTCCTCATCATTGGTTGAGGACCAAAAGAATTCATCTTTTCCTAATCTTCCAGAGTTGCTTCTCCCATTACACGCATCGTCATACGGGTTGCATGACGCCCAGAAAATTTCCCCAGGAGATTTTACTTTTTCGCACCAATGACTGCGTAGTTCCTTGTTGTCAGTATTACTTAAGTACTCATTCGTGCAGAGTATATCTTTATTAGTCTCTTCCTTTTTCTGAATGTGCTCCGCGTAATCAATTTTTAGCTTCATAAGAAGATTTGGATTGATCTTGGCATCCCCAAATTGAATTGCGTACCAATCTTTAAAGGCTAAATCTCCGAATTTAATACAATGTCTTTCACGCTCATGAGGGCACGTCCATTCTTCCTTTCTTTCATTGTCTCCTCCATTGCAATACTCGTGGAAGGGGCTGCATGAAAGCCATGCCCTAGTGGTTTCTTCATCAGTAATTACGACAGTGAGTACACCAAAGTGAGTGATAAGTGGCTCTTCTTTATCTTTAAGGGAGAGTTCCTCGAGTTTTTCGACTTCGTCCCACGTCGAGGAATTTTTCGCCCATGTATCCCGATTCGCAGTAATCGAGATTCTTGGTTACCGTAACTCATTAGAGTCTCTTTCCTCAAGATTCTTCACAACCCCGTTGTCGCCGTTGTCAACAAGGTTACGCCAGAACTCATTAGGCATGTTACGGCGTTAACTCAGATCTGTTGACGAAATCTTCCCCTGAATTCGTATCATTGACCTGAACCTTTAAGTTATCATCAGAAAAAATTACCTTACATTCCATAGTTGGTTTAGATCCTTCAGGTTTATCGTTATTTCTCCTTACTTTTTCACTGAGCTTTATCACCATGGATTCAAGGTTTTTCAAAGTTGATTCGTGTTTGGAAATGTTTCTGTCAGTGTTTTCCTGGAATTCCTTCAACCACTCATCTTGCTCCGTTTGCCTTTGGGCTGAATTTTCCAGAAACTTATTAATTTTTTCTTCAAGACTGGGCTTTCTTTCTTCATAGGGCCCACGGTTGTAATTTCCACGATAACCATTACTATTTCGATTATCACCATAAAATGGTCAATTTTCTCCATACTTAGCTTCTTCAATATCCTCTTCGTCCATATGAGGACAATTCTTCGTAAGATGTCCTCCTCCACAGCTTTCACAACCCACTTGGATGGCATGAACGGTTTTTCTGACCTTCAGCATATCTCGACTGAGACTTTCAATTTTACTAGCGATTGCTGCAATTCCGTCGAAACTTCCACCTTGGTTTCTTTTACTTCCACCGTCGTGCCATTTTTGAGAATGGTCCGCCATTTTTGGAATGGCTTCAATTGCCGTAGTAGGAGTCATGTTCGGGATAGGTCCTTGATAGTCCAAAGATCTGTCCTTGTAGTTACATTTATTCTTTTGTAGAAAATATTGACCTTCTGCTAGTTATTTAGATCATTGGTAGGACACTTATAAAGAAGATCGTTATATCTGTCCCAAGCTTGATTCGGAGTTTCATCGTCTTCTTGTTTGAAATTATGGATCTCTAAAAGCTGATGAGAAATCTTCGATGGTGGGCAATATCGTTGGATAAAGTGTTTCTTTCGTAGCGCCCAAGTGTTAACCGCCCCGTGAGCAATCTTTCGATCCATCTTCGCTGCCTAGTGAGAGTCATAGGGAATACCCTAAGCATAACAAAGATCATGAGACACACCTAGAATTTTGAACAGACTAGCGATGTATAGGACATTTTCAACGTGCTCGTATGCGTCTTCGTCCCTGTTTCTCGAAAAGGGTTAGCGCTGAAGCTCCCCATAAATTGGTCTTTAATTTCGAAACGAACATCCGCCTCATTGCGGTCTTTCGAGACCCGCCCTTGATCTCGCTCTAGTCAACGCCAAGTATTCCTCAAGAGTGAGGTCATCGATGTTAACAACTTCCATGGTACTTGAAAACTTGAAATATGATCGTGAGAAAAGTTAAAAATGAAATGAAAGACTTAATATTAATCCTAATATAACTCCCCTACATGGCCAAAAACTTGATGTAGGTTTTACTGACCATGTCTTAATATTTATAGTGTCTCGCTATACCTATGGTCTACCCTAATGCACTAACGGGCAGTGTACCCGGTCGTGTATAGTGTAGTAAATGGTAAAGCCGAGGTCGTCCCAAGAGCTATGTGTGTCGGATTATTACTAAGTCTAATTGTCACAGAATAATAATAGTTTTGATAGGGATTTAATTAATTAAACTACTAATGCAGAATATAAAATAACAGAAAATAAATGGTAAAGGGAAATCAATAGAGGAGTAGTGGTGCTAACCTAGTCAATCCTCCTAGCTAGTTATATCTACGTCTACCTACTTCCAATTACTTCAGGTGGGGTCAAATTCGAGAGGACAACATTTGGTCAATTCGCCCTAACCTATCAGCAAAGATACCACCACAGGAGAAATCAGGCGCACCGTCATAAGTCCTGTTGTTCTTGGTCCCCTAAGCCGAGTCATTAAATACCGCTACATGCTAGATTCTAAATAGTGAGTGCCCGACCGTTAGGAACTTAGACACTACACCCCCAATTCTTAAGTTCATCCAAACGATAGGTGATCATTGTCACAAATCGCACAAGTAGCAAGGGTCGTCAGTTGGTCATATCTTACCCTTCCCATCTCAGTCCGCTCACCTAGGGTCAGTTGGTCATATCTCCTAGGCAATTGGCCTCTATCGCCATTCAAAACTACCGAACCAAGGGTGACTACCAAAGAACTATGCATGCATACACTTAGAAATAATTGTACGGAAGTAAAGGTAAACACAAACAAAACAATTAAGGAATCATAACTAGGCTAGCACCAAAGGGTGCTTAGCCGCTCATATTAATCATGCAAATCAATTCAATATTCAAGGGTACGAAATACATGAATTGAAAGTAAAAGAAATATAAAACGCTAAAGCTTATCGTAATGGTGTGACTTCTCCCTTGGAAACAGCTCCGTATGCTCCCCTAGACCTGCCTTGAGCTTTTTCCCATGTTCTCAGAGTGTTGTGTGTGGAATGGGATGCTTTGAAATGCTGGAATTGGTGGGGTATTTATAGGCCAATGTCTAGGTTACGGCGTAACCAATAGAGAAGTTACGCCGTTACCTTCTATTTCTTCGTAAATGCACTAGATCTGCTAGTTACGGCGTAACCTTATAAGTGGTTACGCGTAGTCTTCAATAAACTCGGTTACGTCGTAAGTGATGCAGTAGTTACTGCGTAAGTATCAGCGGCGTGGAACCTCTTTTGACCTAATGGAGTTACGTCGTAACCTTTGGGAAGAGTTACGGCGTAACCTCTTGATAAGTTGGACTTTTGGGTCACGCAATAGTTACGGCGTAATGTGAGAGACGAGTTACGCCGTAATTTCTTCAAAATAGGCATACTGTGATAAATCTTTAGTAATGTTTCCATTTCCGCGTCTCTTTAGCTCCAATGCTCGTAATTTACCTGAAAGTGGAAAACTATGGAAAACAAGCGTAAATCCATATAAATGATATAAATAACGAGCATTATCGGGGGAAATTGACACTTAATATTCAGGACTATTTGATGTTATCAATATGGTATATGATTTCATTGAAGTTTTCATAGATGACTTTTCTGTATATGGGGATTCTTTCAATCATTGTTTAAAGAATTTAGAAAAGATGCTCGCTTGATGCAAAGAATCTAATCTTGTTCTGAATTGGGAAAAATGTCACTCTATGGTAAGAGAAAGAATAGTGTTAGGACACAAAATCTCCAAGAAGGGAATTGAAGTTGACTGGGCCAAAGTCGACACTATAGTGAAATTACCATATCCTACAAATGTAAAAGGCATCAGAAGTTTTCTAGGACACATTGAGTTCTATAGAAGGTTCATTAAGGACCTTTCTAAACTAGCTAAACCTATAACACAGTTCCTTGCTAAGGAGGCAAATTTTGATTTCTTAGACGAATATAAAACAGCGTTCGATCTCTTAAAAGATAAGTTAACCTCAGCTCTCATAATAACTGCACCCAATTGGGAATTACCGTTCAAGCTTATGTGTGATGCGAGTGACTACGATGGGAGCCGTCCTCTGATAGCAAATGGACGGGCACTTTAAACCAATATACTACGCGAGCAATACCCTAAACGACGCACAAGAAAACTATTCTACCACTAAAAAGAACTTTTAGTCGTAGTTTTTTCATTCAACAAATTCAGGTCCTACCTAATTTTATCAAAACTTGTCATCTTTACTGATCACTCATCATTAAAATACCTATTCAGTAAACAATATGCTAAGCCAAGGCTTATTCGTGGGTATTATTACTTCAAGAATTCAATATCGAAATAAAAGACAAAAAGGGAGCGAAAAATATGGCAGCCAACCACCTGCCAGGAATTGAAAATCTTGATCATGATTCATTAATTAAAGAAAAGATTAATGATGAATTCCCTGATGAATACCTTATGCTATTATATTCATGTTTTACGTTTATGAAGATTTGATGTTTTATTTTGGATAATTTATGTGTTTATCATTCAAATAGTATACTCGTTTATCTATTTATGTATTTGACATCTATTTGCTAGATCATCATAGTGTAGCTCTTTAGCTATGTAGGTGATCCGTAACTATGGTCGATACTCTTGATCTAGCTTCATTATGTGCCCTTCCTTAGGACTCGAGGAATAGGAACCTGAGGTTAGATGAATAATGCTAAAACACTTAAGTTAGTATAGTGCTCTTCAATAGAGTGACAGCGTGAGAAGAGTATATATCGCTTGGGCCAAAGGGGTATCGTAGATAAATCACATTAAGTAGTTGACACCGCTTATTGCATGCATGTATCTGATTTGACCGATAAATTGCTTCATAGATATATGTTGCATGTGTAGGACTAGATGCACGGACCAAGGGCTCTAGTCTACCTTAGATAGAAATGCTTGCTTGTGCGTTTCTGATGTCACCATTACGTTACATTAAAGCATTGCACTAATAAACGAATAACTAAAACATGTACTAGGAGTAACATGGCTAGCACTTCCTTCTCCAATTGATCACAACCTTAATAGTTTAATTTTTTTAATTAGTTTAATTTACTTTTCTTGTTTAGTAGTTTAATTAATCTAAAAAATTAAAACCCTCTTTTAAATCTTTAAAATACACTATGTTAATTCTAAACAACACTGGTCCTGAGAACGACCTCATACTACCCCCACTGTCTACATCTGATCAGGTACACTGCCCGAGAAAGCGTGTCTTTAAGTATAGTCCGGAAAAATATAAATTTAAAACTTGAATATAAAAAAACCTACAATAAAACACGCATCACAAACTGTATATCTGGACGATTCGTTGTTAGGTACATCAGACATCCAATCATGCCCCTGTATAGAGTTTCATTTACAAACTTTCGTGATTCATCAAGGCCTAAATTGTTGTAGGCAACATTGGGCATTCGACTGATGCACAATCAGATAGATCGTATTTGTAAACCTAGAAAAAATGTTAATTCACCCATCATAGTCATTTCATATTTTGTGGTAATTTGTTTTGCAAAAATTTTACAAAGTTTTTCATTTGTTGACCGAAAAATGATACCATCCACATATATCTGAACAAGTAAGACATCATCATTTTTCTTATAGATAAACAAGGTGTTGTCTAATGTACCTCTACTAAACTTTTTTTGAATAAGGAAAGAAGAAATAGTTTCATACCAAGCCCTTGGTGCATGTTTCAGAACATATATGGCTTTCTCCTGCTTGTAAATATATTCAGGATGTTCATTAATTTTTAAATAGGTGATTGTTTGACATATACTTCTTCATCAAACTTTCCATTCATGAAGGAACTTTTTACGTCTATCTGATAAACCTTGAAGTCTCTGTATGCACCATATGCAAGAAAGATCATGATTGCTTCAAGTCTTGCAACTGGAGAAAATGTTTCAACATAGTCAATTCCTTCTTCCTGTATATACCCTTGAGCAACCAGTTTATCCTTGTTCTTTATAATCGGCCCATTTTCATCTCTCTTTTTCATGAATATCCATTTCAACTCAGTAATCAGCTTCCCTTTGAGAGCGGTGAACGAGTTTCCAGACTTTGTTTAATTCAAAATGATTGAGTTCTTATTGTATAGAAGTGACCCAACCTTCCTCCTACAGAGCTTTAATGACCTTCTTAGGTTCAACATCTGATAAGAAATTACCATATAGACATTCATTAGCTGATTCAAACTTCTATCTCCTTAAGTTGACTTCTAGTTGTTACACCAGCTGAAGGTTCTCCTAGAATTTTGACTAAGTCAATGCCTTTTTCTCTTGACTATCTGTCTTGAGGTGAGGGAACTGTTGATGGGATCTGAGTTATGGGTTGTGTTAAATTTAAGATTAGGTTAGGAGCAAGTTCTTCTTGTTCATCAGAGGGAGAATCATGAGGTTTAGGTGAAGTGTCAGGGATTGGTTGATCAGGGATGAGATTAATGATTTTTTGTTATGTGTCATTGACCATGTTGTCTGTGACTATAACTTCCTATGATACTTTTGTATCAGGCTTTTGATAGTGTAAGTACAGAGGATCATATGTTGGAATATACTTCATGATTTCACTGTATGTTGCATGTGTATTAGTGGTTCTTGGTGGTATGTATTCATCTACAGGAAATTGACTTGATTCATTGAAGTTTATATCATCCGCCTCTGATCTTGAGTATTTGAAAACATCTTCATACTCATCAAGGGTTACATGAAATGTCTCCTTCATTTCCTACCTTCTGATATTGAATACTCTGAATGCGTTTGAGTCCATCGAGTATCCCGAAAGAATCAATCATCAGCCTTCTCATCAAAGTTTCCCAAATGATCAATGTGGTTATGAATGAAGACAAGGCAGCCAAAAACGTGGAAGTAGTCCGACATCAGGCTTCCGTCCATGAAAAACCTCATAAGTTGTCTTCATGTGTATTTTGATGACGATTGATCTATTTTGAGTGAAGCATGCGGTGTTGGACTTCTCCCCAAAACTGTTAGAGATGAGCCATTAATCATGATTCTGGCTGCCTCAATCAGGCGTCTGTTTCTTCTCTTAGCTACACCATTCTGCTCTAGGGTTAAAGGGGATGAAATTTTTTGTGATATTCCCTTTTCATCACAAAATCTTTCAAACTTATGATTTTTTAACTCAGTTCCTAATATGACCGATGTTAGCATCTTGATGCTCAGTCAACAAATCCATATCCAGAATAATATCGAATCAAACATTTCCAAAGGAAACAAATTAGCAGAACGAAACTTATCTTCAAATAGTACTGGACAATTACGATACTCGTGACGAATAATCACAAGATTTATCATGGTTATGAAACTAGGTATAGCAAATTCTAATAGTGCAGAGGGGACCTTAATATGCTTAGTAAAAGCAAGAGGAAATACAGAATGTATCGTACACCTAAGATTCATACATAAAAATTCTCTGAATAGATGAAAAGGCATCTAAACGATTAACAAACGAATCAAGGATCGAAATTCGAAAGAATCTGATACTATTAGAAATTGAAACCCGTAAGGCATTACTACCAAATTCTCAAAGCATTCTAAACTTATGTTGCGTATCCTAATAATTTTTTTTCTAATTCTCCGGAACGAATGATCTTATAAAGGCTTACCCACGGCAGAGGCACAAATCAAAGTGGTGCGGAAGAAAGATCGCTAACCAATGCCTTATCATATAATCTACCCAATCCTCACCGGTCATAACTAAAGTTCCTATGGGGAGAAACCTAAAGAAAATCCTTCAAAGGTTATTCCATAAGCTCCTATAGTGCAAACTTAAGGGTCCAAATCTCCACAGGCCATAACTTATGTGCTACAAGTCAAAGCCTGAGCTCTGATACCATAATTGTAACACCTCAACCCGAAAAGGGTCAAAATGCTACATTATGGTGTCAATGAACAAACGAAACGGAAGACTTTTATTAATAATAAGGTTACATAAGTTCAACATGAAACTAAGGAAAATAAAATTCTAAATCATAATGAATTCAAAGGAATCAAACAGAGAGTCATAAACATAACACCAAACAGAAATGCCCGTCGAGCTCAGAAAGCATGCCACATGCTTAGTCACATAATCATAGTCATATCATATCCATATATCCGTCAAATCATAAGGGTACATGGATGGGAGACCTCCAAAGTACCAAATAAAGTAGCTAGCTCTCAAGTGAAGCGTGATGGCACACACATACCATTCACTACAAATTCCATATCATAACATATCACAAAACCTAAGATGCATCCATACGATCCCTACAAAACAAAATACATATGCCAGTACGAGACTGCACATACTATACATAATGGCCAAGTGATCTCATATATCATAACATAACAGAAGAGGACGTCATGGATCAATCACACCTCCACAAAAAGTGTTATGCCATTGGTGCCTCAATGACATGGTCATGGTACCTTCATGACTAGTTAGCTCGGGCAACAGAACAAACCAGGACAAAGCAAAGCTATCCATAATCCTGATGAAACAATCATAGCATAATCAACAAAGCATATCAAACTGAACAGAATCTCATATCAAATGAGATAGCAAATGAGTATCATAACAGAATGGATAGCAAATGAATCATCTCATAGGTAATCATATCAAAGGATCATATCAAATAGAACTATATCAAAGCAAAAGAATCAAAGTCAAGGATCGAAAAGTTATGAGAACAAAACCCTTACTGAGAAAGGGTAGAATATATGTACCTCAAATCCCAAATGAACCACATTAGAAAATAGTAGTATAAGTAGTTACTCATTCTTCGGCGAATCTACACGAATTGACAATCACGTATTACTTATAAACTTATTTTATAAGTTTAGTGCTTTTAGTTATCCAAATTACATTATGAGAATTTCTTTCTATTTTTAGAAACTTTCCATATTTAGTAACTTTCCATATTTAGTAACTTCGGTTTACAATTCACAACTAATCAACTTAGGGTTTGTTATCGAAATCAGGTTAACACATGACCAAATATATCATAATTATCATTTAAGTAAGTTTAAGGTCCAAACACATTAAATGATATGAAATCCCAAAACCTTTAGCTTCTTAACAAATTTCTGATTTTAGTATGTTTCAGCCTTTATTTTATGAATTTTTAAACCATACTTAGACTCTTATTCAGAAGCCATAGTATTTTACCCAAGTACCTTTATGTCTTATCAGCTTACATGAATTTTTATATATTTTATCATAAAGTGTAAACGCCATTCCAAAAATCATTTATCCAAACATATCCAGAAAGTTAACTGCAGGTACACCTTGTTTATATTTATTTAACCCATTTAGACCCTTCAGAAAAATCTACGAAAATTCGAAAAGGCACACATAAATTAAACATTACCTCCGTAAAAGGAGAGCTCTTACCTCCTTGTTTTTTGAAAATTAAAAATCAAAAAACATGGACTGATTTTAAGTTCCCAGAACTCAGATTTGACACATGATCCCATAAAATAAAAAACATGACCAATACAACTCCAATTCACTCCAAACCAACTGAAAAACTTAATTAAGACATTAAACTAGGTTTTCATGCAAAAACACAAAATTAACTTCTTATGGAATTCGAGATACAGTGCACACATATTCAGCCTTCAAGACTGTACAGAAATTAAACACACCACAACCACTTTTATTATGTTAAACATGCATATACTTGCTTATGCCCTTAACCCGCATGCTCTAGGTCATTTATAACTCTAATTAACAGGTTGTTAACAATTATTAATAAAACCTTTACCCCAATTAATTCCTGTAAATCGACACACCACACCACAAACCCTAATTTATACTAAACCCTAATCGACCAATACTAATCAAACGACCCTTATCATAATTACTCAAGGTTTGTTCCACGTTTTATATGTATATATATCTCATAGGTTGAATCAATAAAACACAAGACAATAATGGTTACCTCTTGTCAAATTAGGACGGATCAAAACAAGAATAAGAACCAAAAGAACCACCACCTTCGAACCCAAAACCAAACCCTCGAACTGGACACCACCCACGATCAAACTGATACCCATGAATCCGATCAGTTTCTTTAGCTTAGGACCTCGTACCTCTGATGATAAAAACAAATATATGGTTGCCGATTTGTAGTATGTATATTAGGATTTAGTGTGTGAAACTCTATGTGTGTATACAGTTGATAAAAGAAAACGAATATGGGAGGTATAAGCTGCCAATATGCTGAGTTTAAATGGATTAGGGGCTGAAAATAGTACCGATTCCATGGGAGATAGGGGAGACTAACTATCTTCAAAATTTTCAAATAATATTCGTATATACATCCCTACTTAGTTAAATTTGTGTAAACATATATAAGTTCTAGTATACGGTCCAAACACAATGTATATACGTGTGATATGCATTGATATTTAGGTATATTGGTTTTTCGAATGTATATATAATCTTAAGTCATAGATTCGTATTTTGAAATTTTAACCATAACGTATTTCAACTTTAGGTTAAATTCGTATTCAAAAGTTCAAATGTCATTTTCGTATTTTTAGGTTGCTGTAGTTCTATTATCACTTCTAAGTTGCTTTACTTTTGCATCATTTAGATTCTCCAATATTTTGATCAGGGACATGATATAATCAGCTGCTTCACTCTTCTTCTTAAGACAGAACACCCATGTGTACCTTGAGTACTCATCCACAATAACGAGGGTGTATTGTTGTGATTGATTGTTTGAGTTCTTATTGGCCTAAAAAATTCTATATGAAGTAGGTGAAGACATTTGTTTATTGAGAAAGATTGCTTGGATCTGAATGAGGCTCTTTTGTGTTTTCTTTTCTCACAGGCTAAACGCAGTTTGTCTTTCGAGTATGTGAGAGGGGGAAGACTAGCAACCAAGTTTTTTGCTATGATTTTCATGTTTTTTAAGTTGAGCAGTGCGTCTCTTATGCCAAAGCCAGTTTACATTGTTGGAAGCTTTGGCAAATAAATAGGTTTTGTATCAGTGAGGTGAAGACATATTTATGACATAAACATCTCTGACACTTGGAGCAATCAGCACAACTTCATTATTTTGATTGAAAATTTCCATTGCTTCTTTGTGAATAAGACCTTGAAATTTGCATCACACAATTGGTCGATGCTAATGAGATTGTGTTTCAAGCCATTCGATATGCGATCTTTGTAAAAACTATTCCCTTGCATTCAACTGAACCATATCCTTCAGTGTTCCCTGTAGAGTTATCTCCAAAGACTATTGTAGGACCTGTTTTGTTGTGTATCGTGCGATATTGCGTTACTTTTGTCATGTGTCTAGAAAAGCTACTGTCTAGATACCATACATACCTTTTCATATCACTCTACACAGGTACATGAGATGGTTATTTTCTTTTATGAACCCACTTTTCAAAGGGTTCATGTGACTACTTACTAGCGTCTTTGATATCTTTTTTGGAGGAATTGGCTAAGTAGGAGTTGATTTTACATGAAAAATGGCTTCCTATTCATAACTCTAACATATTTTACAACCATGTTAGTCAGTACACTCATCGAAAGTGACGATCGGTGAGTCCACAGTACTTGCATGGTTTGAAAACTTTTGATGCTTTAGCTTTTATAGAAGAGCTAACTTGTGGACTCTGTGATTTGAAGTGGTTGAAGTTTTCATCATAATTACATGATGTTGGTGTTCTTTGGTCATACGGTCGGTTCCTTGGTATACCTTACACATAGGATTTTTGTAACAATCTTCTGATAGATGGTTTTTGCACCCACAGTGTATGCAGGGTGGAAACTTGACTCTTTATTTGGGTTCAACAGAGACAGAACTAGAGATACCTGAGTATGATTATGAGGTCGATTGAATGGTCAAAGGTTTAATCTGTTTCTTTAATCCAAGTACTTCTTCAACAAGGTTGTTTAGTACATGTTTATAGATTGTGATAACCTTTTCAGTCTTAGGTGATGTTTTGTTAGAGGTTTTCTTGAGCAGGGAGTATTTTAAGAATTTTCTTCTCGGGTACCTTACTTTCTCAGTCGTTGAGGTTTGAACAGAGCTTGTAGCTTTTTCAGAGACCTCACAAGTTTTGGTAAGTCAGGTAAAGGTTCAACACTCTCATTCACAGTCGATAGATCATGGACTTAGGATTCTTCCTGTGTCAAAATTAGGCATATCCCCTAGGATTGTTCTACATTCAACCCAATCAGAGGAAGTGCTAGTCTCTACTTCTTCTTTATCAGAGGGTTTGACAAACTTACCATATCTTTTGAACCATTCTTTTCTTTTCTAACTTAGTTACTTCCTAAACCTTTCTTGTCTTTGGCATGTGGACTTGCTAACTAATAAATTTTTCAAGATGGTGTGTACCAGTATTCCACTTACTAGTGATTTTTTTTAACTCTAATACTTTGTCTCTGAGTTCTTGATTGGCTTTTGTGAGCTTATTGTTTGAAATCTGAAGGGCCAAATAGTGGTTTTTAATGTTTTTGAGATCAAAGAGTTCATTTTTACATGTGATGAGTTCCTTTTGAAGAGAGTTAAATATTTTTTCAAATTGACTCTTTTTTCTTCCACAAAGTGGAGGTCAACAATGGCATAATCTAGAACATGCTTTCTTTCAGGAGTATCATCCATATCTAAAAGTCTTAGTACCTTTCTTATGGCGATTTCAACCCAATGCCCTGATTTGGAATCATTATTTCCCAATGAGATCTCATCATAAGCTAGAGCCATGTATGGTTTTATTCTTTTAGGAGCATCATCATCAAAGGATGTGTCCTTCATGTCCCAATCATAGTTTTCAGCTACCAAACCCTTGTTTCCTTTTTTTTACCCTTCTGACCTGAGGATGTTTTCTCCCTTTTCTTTTTGTCCTTTTGGATTGACACTTTTTATGTTAGGAGAGCAACTTCATCCTTATTTCCTTTATATAGAGTCCTGTAATTTTTTTCCAGGTTTACCTGATCCATAATTTTGGGTAAATGAGGAGTTGGTTTGATAGTTTGATTTTGAAGGATATGAGGAGGTGGAAGTTTTGTTGTTAGGACAGTTTTTTTTGAAAGTGTCATATTTTCCTACATCTAAAACAAGTTTCCTTTGCCTTGTCTATTGTTCCCTTAGTATACTCACTCTCCCTGATCTTTTGTAGAATCTTCTCTGGATTGCAAGAAGAGCTCTATCTTGAAACTCAGCGGTTAGATCAGATAGAAACTCATGACTGCTTCTTGTGTCTTCTTCTATATCAGTGTCACTATCAGTACATGCCCATTAGAGTTAGAAAACAAAGAAGTTGACACAGATGATTACATTATGCTCTTTTTACTATCAGGCTCATAGATTTGATCAATGAGTTCTTCCTCATAGTTATATTTTCCATAAATTGTAGCAAGACTATCATTTTTATAGAGTTGTTGGCTCTCTGAGTCTGATTATAACTCAGCCATTTTCTAGGAAGACTGTTAACAGATGTAGCATTGACTTCAGCCTGAGGAATTTCTACACCTTTATTTGAGAGGTCATTTAACAATATTTTCATCCTAGTGTAAGTTTGTGCAACCTTTTCACCATCAAGTGCCTTGAAGGCATCGAATTTTAGCCTGAGGCTGCAATTTTGGTGTCTCTGGTTTTAGAGGGTCCCTCATTCCCTAGAACTAGGTCAGTCCACATCTCTTTGACATTTTTACACCTGACAGACAGATTTCATGGTGTCCTTGGGTAAGACAGATATAACAATTTATTTCAACATATTGTCTTGATTAGCCAGCCTAGCTTCTTCAGAAGACCAATACTTTTGAGGTTTTGCTAAAAACAATTAAGGTATGGAGGTGATAGCTTCAGGTATGTAAGGACCATCTTCTAGAACTTGTAGAAGAAAGGGTTCTAAACCATTAAGTAGATAAAGAAGCTATCCTTCCAATCTAAAAAATCATCCACCTCTAGTAAAGTAACAGGAGTAACATGGCAACCGCCCCCCCCCCCCTTCCCTTGAATTTGTGAGTTTTAGTAATTCATTGCTTGGAGCATTAAAAACAAAGTTTGTATTATTACCACCACCAAAATTTCTGGGAGGAGAATTTTGACCACTTCCACCACTACCACCACCAGTATTTGGAGGTGGAGGCATGGGACCTAGAGTGTTTCCAGGGTTAGTAACATTTTCATTGTTTTTTGACATATTAGGATCTTGATTTTAAAAGTTTTGAAAAAGTTTGTGAGTTTTAAACACTTGAAAAGAGATTTTAATATCAAACACGCTTTGATACCAATTGTTTGTCCCAAATAATGTCAGTTTTAATAATCCACAAGTTAAAACAGGTTAAGAACAACACAATATAACTTTTCAACATATAACTCTTTATTGATATAAATCAAAGAATTATAAAGTGTTGTGCGAATGAACACTTAATTGAATGACAATGTGTAACAAGCTCTCGGAGCATGAAAACTTAGAATACTAAGTTTGCAAGTGAACTTATAACCTCTAAGAGATTTATGTAAGTTCAATAAGGGAGTTAAAAGCACTTCAATAAATACAACAATTGTAATATGAAGCGACAAGTTTTTTACTCCAACCAAAATTCCTATTTATACTAGTACGAGGTTGTTGCTAGTGGGGTTATGTGGATGTGTGTCATGAATCTAATGGAAGAGGTACAATAAAGTACATCTTCCATTTAATACATCTATATTGAGAAACGCTCTTTCCTTGCTTTTGTAAATAGTTCTGCCAATTGTTCACTGCTTTATCACCAATTCATACATGTTTGATTTTTCACCAGATGCACTTTATGCCACTTAAGTATATTGATGAAAAGTGTTAATACAAATAAACCATAAAAACTGATAAGGATTTTAAACGTACACTTTTAAAGGGTCATTTAAGCCCTTAATCGACAACTTTTATATCCGTTACTGCTTAATTTCGTTCCTTTTCACTTTTTAGGTCTTTGGAAGCAAAATGCTGGAATGATGCACATTTGGACGAAAATGATTGAAAACATGAAGAAAACGGCAAAGTCAAGATCGAGGCCACTCAAGCTGCTCAAACTGAACCTGACGGCGTCCCAATCAAAGGGCGACGCCGTCCGTTTATACAGATTTGATAAACACATGCACCAGACGGTTTAGTGGAATTTTTGCTCATAACACTTGACGGCATCAGGATTCGAAGAAGAAGGGCGTCACTCACACTTTTCATCTCGACGTCCCCAGATCCGTAATCATGACGACGTCCCATCTGAAGCCCGGTGTCACAACTCCAAGGTGCGCGCCGTCCCATCGATAACTTGGCAAAGACGAAAACCCTAATGACGGCGATCTGATGGCGTCCCACCTATAAGGCGACGTCGTCGCACTTGTAAATCTATATATAGAATTCGATTTTTCTGCATTTAGAGAGGTAGACTTTTGGAGTAAAAACCCTAAACGTTTGTAGTCTGACTTGGACTGTAGCTTAGGTTCCCAAACCCTATTTTACACATCAAGATAAGTGTTTTAATCCAATAGTATCATTATGTCTTCCATTGATTGTGTGTATGCTTGCTTGCTTAACATGTCTAGCTAAATTTCTTGTGTGTTTGCTTAGATCTATGAAACCTAGTTATTAATTATTGTTAGGTTGTCTCTTATCTTAATTGTAATTGGCTTAGGAGTACAACTAGGCTATCGTTGTGTTTAAATGCTTAAGTAATCTTTGTGAAAGTTAGTTTATGAATGACCTAGTGGATTTCGTAGTCTAAAAACCCAAAGATAACCTAAAAGTTAGTTTATGAATGACTTGCGGATTTCGTAAGCAAAACAAATATGTAATCTCAAAGAGTTAGGGCATAAGCACACCCTACGACCTTAGAAAACACAACGCGTTAAGAATAAGGACGTGACAATTCAACCAACAATAAAAGATAACTAGGGAGTAATAGTATCTAGGTAAACACATTTTTTTATCATCATACGAGCACACAAAAAATAGACATAGCTACACGTAGTAATTAGATAATTAGATAGTAGAATTAATCAGTAGAAGTACCACCCCCCAAATCAATTGCCCCGAGATTTTACCCTTAGCTTTCTAAAAAAAATATAGAAGATAAAAAAGAGACATCCTCAACCCCCACCTTAGCGTAACACACTTCTTGCTAGCATTCCTATTCCCCTAGAGAACGATATCAATACCCGAGGCTTACCCAATACTACACTACAACGATTAGGTTCACTGCCTAGGGTGTTGAAAAACTTGCTCGACGAAAAGGAAGTTCCTTTGACCCCGAACGCGCTCAGTACGCGCATCAAAAACGTTTATTTATATTTTACGATCTTCTAATGTTTTATCGATAACAAACGTAAAATCATGTTAATGAAATAAATAAAATACGTAAATGCTTTGAGCCAATAGTTTACTAACACAGTTTTACTAAACATATTAAAACCATCAAAACATGTTTAGCTAAATAAGTTATATAAACCCAAATACATTTTTATAAAACACTTACAAGTAATATTGTTTACTTACATCTTATAAAAATGTATATGTACTTTGTATATGTTGTAATGGGTAAGTAATGGGTAAAAACAAAGTCTATAACCCATGACCCAAGACCAAAGACCCATGATCCATTGACTAGGTACAATGAATCTTGTTGGGTAAGAACCAAAGTCTATAACCCATACCCATGGAGCATGATCCATAACCCATGACCCATTGCATGACATCATGCATGAAGTCATGTTGGATATTATCCATGATCCATGACCCAAAGTCCATGACCCATGACCCAAGATCCATAACCCATTGAATAGGTACATTGCATCTTGTTGGGTATCCATGATCCAAAGTCCATGACCCATGGTCCATAACCCATAACCTATAACCCGGTTTGCAACCCAAAATCCAGACTAAACTGACCCAGCAGCCGGATCCTAGGATTTACGCTGGCCGAATCCCTTGGGCGAGGATCCGCCAAAACCGTGAGACAATAGGCATATTTTGCCTATAAATAGTGAGTCGTTTCTCTCTTGCTCACCACCACTCTTAGATATACTCTCTCTCTATATCCTAACCTCTCTAACCACATATCCAAAAGATCATTCTATGTAGTTTTATCTTTGTGTGATTCTCTAGGTTCCTCTTAAAGGCGAGATCACCACCTCTTGAAGACGTGCAAGCTCAAGGTCATAAGTTTCTAAGCTTCGTCATCATCAAGACCACTAAAGTGCATCTTGTTGATAGTTTTTTCCTCCCTCCATAGAAGTGTCGTGGTGAAGGCATTAGTGAATGGTGTCGAAGGTGTACATTCGATATGGTCCATCGATGTACAAGTTGTGTAGTTTGAGTTAAAGGATGTTGGTATCCTTTCTAGTATTGTAAAAAGGAGTGTGTCTCCTTTGGTTAGTTGTGTTGGGTAATAGTGTTGGGTAGTAGTTCCTCTTTTGTAATGGAACTCGGTGTCTAGTCTTGTACCAGATAAAGAGTAGGTGTCATTGTGAAGGCTTCTCCGCCACATTAAGGAGCTTGTGTTGTGTAGTGCTTAGAAACTCTCGAGTGGGGTACTCGGGGAGTGGAGTAGGGCAAGGAAGGTGTCCTTGTATCCAAACCACTATAAGTACTCGTGTCATGGTTTTGTGTTCCTTTACTCTTTATCTTTTGCATTACTTACTTATATGCTCATCTATCAATGTCCAACACACGATCTAAATGGATTGACATAAGTTGATCTAAATACTTTAAAACGAAGTTTTAATCGGCAAAACTATTCAACCCCCTTCTAGTTTTCCACAATTGGCATCAGAGCTTCGTTACCAAGTTTCTTAGAGTATATTGTACTTTAAAAACTTGATACGATCCATGTATGTTTGAAAACAATAAAGAAGGAAATTTCTTAAAACAAAAATTCATGTTTTAGAAATTTTTATATTTTAAAAAATGTTGGATAGTGATAGATTATTCTAACATTTTCTTTTGAGAAATCTTCATGCTAAGAGTCTTTCAATGACTTCACTCTATCCGAAGAAAAATGAAGTCAACACCCAAAGAAGAATCCGAAGTGATCACAACTTGCTTTTACAAAATACGATTAAGTATTTTTAAAGCTCATGAAGTATTCGCATCTATGATTTTCAAAAATCTTAAAAAGGATATATAGCAAAGGTATATTCTCCTAATTACAATTGGTTAATCTAAAAACATGCTAATTTCTTATAGATAAAATAATGGTATATGTGTCTCTATTATCATAAGTAGTCTTATAAAGTCCTTGCATATATTTAATACTATGTAAAGATTTGTAGATTTGGTGTCTAACTTCAATGTCACAAATTCTCTAAAAAGTTGCTCTTTATCTCAAATACATCATCGGGAATAGTATTCCTCCTTGATTTCTCTAAACATTATAAACTAGTCAATATACGTCTTCATCTCGAAAAGAAATATTCCTAACCAAACGTTTTGATCTATCGTTCCTCGCATAGAGATATTGTTGTTGCATTAGTAATCTACATCAATACCATCTATTTAATCCTCTATATATCATGTTAAAATGGAAATTGACATAGTTCCTATTTTTCTTCTCGACTCATGGTTTACTCATAAAAGAACCTCGTCAAATGTGTTTAGTAAACACGAAGACTCGTCAAAACTTGTATCACATCTAGAATAGATAAAACTCTAAGTAATAGAGCAAAACCTTTGACAAAAACTAAAATAAAAAAATCTCGCGTCAACATTATCAAGCCCACCAAGACTGTTATCATACTGAATAGCCGTATCCCTCGACTATAACTAGCCGGATCCCTTTTTCAAGGGATCCGTGGGAACCGGCACATCAGCAAAAAAAATAAGTAATTGATAATTCACTGTACACTCCCATCCTCCACTTTACTCTTTCATACACGACCCTAAACTCAGCACTACTGTTCCTAAGAGTTTCTCTTCATCAATTCAAGCAATCCAATCACTTGTGTAAGTTTTATCTTCACTACATTGTGATTTCCATTCTCAAGTTCTTAGTAATACAATTTTAACATCTTTAGAATTTTGATTCAAGTGGTTTTATCACAATTTGCTATCACATTGTTTTAATTAGCTATCTAAGATAACTAATCAAAGAACAAACATTGTTAATACAAATTAGAACTCATAATGAATTAAAAAAGAATGATGTTTTGAGCAAAATTGTGATGAACCTCAAAAAGAACTTTTCTCAAAATTAACACCACACTGTGGTCTTATTGTTTAGGATCAATCATGCGTAGCTCCACACAACAATATTATCAAGACACCGCTTACTATATACCGATGCATCACCGTAAGGATGGTCTTAACTCTAAGGACCGAAAAACCTTCAAAATGCTCCAAAAAGGTTCTTTTATGAAGGACGTGTCATTGATCAATCTTTTCTCGATGGTACCAATATTCTCGAAGTATTTTCTAGGATTAACTCTAAGTGTCTACTCCATATCACCAAACAAATATGTCCCGTGTTTGTCCTTGAATTTTACAAGAGCGTTTGCATCATTAGAAATGATGATGGAACCATATCTATTGCCTTTTTCATCAACAATCACAACTACACACTAACTCTTGCCGAGCTTGCATGAATTTTACACATCCCATACCATGGTGTGTGTATGTATTACAATGATTGATCAATCGCCAAAATCCATGATATGGTTGATGATTACGATTTCTATTTCACTCCTCTTCATGAACCTGCCACAGTAAGAGATTCCGTATTCATTGAAAGAACCTCTCTAACCCGAGTCACTAGGAATTCCAAAGTCATCCACTGAGATCCATTTCAAATGGAGCTTTTTTAGATGTTCCCACTTTACAAAAAATGGGAACAAATTCTTAGAGAAAATGTTCTTTGCTTGGTTGGGAATAAGGATCATCCGAATGCAGGTCTTCTGTACATGATTTATTACCTCATCAATGAAACTCCCTTCAACCTAGAATATTACATGGTCAAAAGAATGGCTAGTGTCTTTAGGACAAAGAAAATGGTTTTTCCATATGCTATGCTTCTAACCCGCCTAACAAACTTTGTCTTTGCTTTAGAACCCTCTCCTTTGACGGATGATCACTTCTTTTGCAATCGGGTCATGGTACCTCTCACCGAGGAAAGAACATCAAGGTTCATGGTTGATGGGAGAAGGCCTCATCCACTTACCGACTCATTTGAGGAAACGGAAGGAGAAGCAAGCAACCCCGTCAACAACTACCATCTCGACCCCGTCTCATACATTGATCAATTGCCCGACATTCCAAGTCCTTCCCAAGAGTTTCAACAAACCAAAGGAATGTTCAAATGCATTGCTCATTTCCTCATGGGGAAGAAGAAAAGGTGAAGATGAGATGGAAGTTTGGAGGTGATTTGTATGATCCTAATTTGAAACATGTCATTGGTGGAACTAAGTATTATGTCGTAGTTTGTTGAAAACGTGGATAACTTAACTTGGAACAACTCAATAGGAATTTTACCACTTGTGATCTCGTATTAAAAGTTGGACATCATTCTAGTTACATGCCCATATGTTGCTCTTACATGACATGCTTGCTATGCTTTGCTTACATAAATGTATGCTTGGTGTAGAAATGATTAGTTTCAAAATTCGATACCTAGAGCTAAATCCCGCATGCATTCGGTTAAGAAATCTGCCCAGATGCGGATCCTGGCTATAACTAGTCGGATCCCTCAAGTAAAGGATCTGTGGGATCCGGGTGGACAGAGGTGCATTTTTAGCTTCCTTGCATCAATCCAACCTTCCAGACCTTATTGGACTAGTTAAACATGCTACATTAGGATCACTTAAACTTTCCTTAGGCTCATTGACCCCACATTCACTCATGGATGACTTAGGATCACATTCAAGGTGTTTTCGATATATCGTTACTTCAAAACTCACCATTTTTACGCTCCAAGGTTTACACATTATTCCTCTTATCTCAAAACACCTAGTTTGATATTTCTCTTAATTTTAGCAAATTGATTTTAGTCATCTTTACCCTAAAACAGTCTAAAAACTAGTTTTTCATTTCTTGTGATTTTTAAGGAATTTTCTAAATTTTCCTTTGATCACCATCTGGCCTCTATGATCATTTACCATCCTCAAAACTCTTAGTGTCATCCTTGATCACTCATTAACGCTCATAAAAACTCCATTTCTTTTCATAAAAGTCATCATTAGGTATTCTCACTCACTGTGCTTGATCATTTAAGTCTCACACCATTTAAGATACCCGAGGAAACTAAATTACCTAAGATATGTAGGTGCTAGACTTTGCTAGAACCTCATCACTCTTTTTCTTGGCTTCTGAGAGCCGTATCCCTGGATTACAGCTAGCCGGATCCCTCACGTGGGAACTGGCTGCACAGACTATTTAAATCTCACTTGATACATTCATTTCAAACTCTCTTTGGTAATCTAAACACTCCACTTTGTCTTAAATGACTACTTAGGACAGAACAATACTATAGTTGACTTTTGTGCATGCAATTTGAAGAACCTTAGTGGTTTAGGCTTTAATTCACTTACCTAGTTTCTTCCTTTATAAACCACTTGTGTTTGTATTTCTAAATCACCATTCAAACACTCATTCTCGGTAACTAAAACATTCTTACTTCCAACTTTTCACCATGAGAAAGGCACCTAGTGCAACTTCATCAACCAAAGAACCTCTCAAGAAAATTGCTCGTGTTGTTGATGAAGTTTCCTCAACCGAGTCATCACCCATCAAAGCTTCTAACACTAGAGTTCCTTCCCAACAAACTTTACCACCTAAAGCTAGGAAAACCACTCGAATTAGCATTCGACCTTGTAGCTTGGAGAAACCTTCGCCAAACACTACCGTACCTTCTAAACCAAACACTCCTATCTCCACCAAAGCAACTAAACTCTCACCTCTAAAGCCTAGAATACTCTCCTTCACTACACCTATTTCATCTCCAAACCTTTACTCACTAGAAGACTTGCCTCCTAGGCCTTCTCATCCACCACCATTGCCCACATTCTCATCAATTGAGAAAATGGCACCACAACAATCTTCTCACCAAAACATTGGTGTAGGAACTTCACTAGCACCCATGTCTCCCTCTCTTTCACCCTCAAATGATTCATTTTAGATTATGAGAAATCACCAAACTCAACAACCAAACCATATGGAAGTAGATACTTCTTTACCTCTACCACCAACTCATATATCACCACCTTCATCCTTAGTTGAACCACCTCCTACTTCATCAAATTTACCTCCACAAATCCCTCCATCTTTTGTGGAACCTCCACCCTCCTCATCAAATTTACATCCAATCCCTCCATTCGTTGTGGAACCTCTACCTACTTCATCAAACCTTCCACCTCAAACCGCTACATTCTTTCCTAGTCATGACAATGATTGTCTTCATTGTCAACATGTCCAAGGGTTAGTCGATGAAGTACGTGATGAATTGCGTTTCATGTTCTATCACCTTCTTGAACGATTTGATGAAGTCAACAAATCAAACCGTCCTTAAGTGATGTGTTTTCTTCTAGTCTTAGGCATAACTTAGAATTATTAAGAATTTTTACTTTAATACATGTTTGTATCATTTTCTTAATTTTGGAGATAAGTATATCATTTCTCTTGTTTTATTTAATGAAACTACATGTTTGTATGCTATATAGTTATGTGAATAGTGCAACAATACATAACTTATTTAAATGTTTACGTCACTATTATTGCTGCCACTAAGTTGCAGGTACACGTTTCCCAAGATTTTTCCTGGATTGATCCCTTAGATGAAGGATCCGGCAGAACCGTTGAACATATTATAACTTTTGAGCTAATTTAAAGGTCATTTGCAGGAAACAATGCACCATATACTTGTTTTCTAACCTTTTTTTTTGTAGATTTTCAAAATACACATGAAGACTTTGACATCCTCAACAAGGGGAGCTTTACGTCAAAGCAAAGCATTACAAAACAATTGCAATACATTCACTTAGGCTTCCAAACTACTTGACGCCCTCATCAAAAGGGAGCACTCGTCAAGGGGAAGCATTTCGTAAAAGTTAAAACCATTGCAAAAATACTTGCAATACACTCGTTTAGTCTTCCTAATTACTTGAAGCCCTCAACAAAGGGAAGCATACGTCAATGGGGAGCTAAGACGGGAACCTCCTTCTTACCTTACTACTTCTCTTTACATTTGTTCTTTAACTCTTTCTCATTTTTTTTTTTACTTTTCACAAGTTTTTCTCAAAAACGCTTTTCACTATGTGTTAGTTTCTTTTCGATGCTCTTTTTGTTTCGACAAAAAGGGGGAGAAGAGAGTAATAACTCCAATTCAAATTTTTACGAATTTTATTTTTTCCTTAAAATAATCTTATATTTTGTTATCAACAAAAAGGGGGAGATTGTTAATACAAATAAACCCTAAAAACGTTTATTTATATTTTACGATATTCTAATTTTTTGTCGATAACAAACGTAAAATCATTTTAACGAAATAAATAAAATACGTAAAAGCTTTGAGCCAATAGTTTACTAACACACTTTTACTAAACATATTAAAACATGTTTAGCTAAATAAGTTATATAAAACCAAAGACATTTTTGTAAAATACTTACAAGTAATATTGTTTACTTACATCTTATAAAAATGTATATGTACTTTGTATATGTTATAATGGGTAAGTAATGGGTAAAAACCAAAGTCCATAACCCATGACCTAAGACCCATAATCCATTGACTAGGTACAATGAATCTTGTTGGGTAAGAACCAAAGTCCATAACCCATACCCATGAAGATCCATAACCCATGACCCATTGCATGACATCATGCATCAATTCAAGCTGGATATTATCCATGATCTATGAACCAAAGTCCATGACCCATGACCCAAGATCCATAACCCATTGACTAGGTACATTGCATCTTGTTGGGTATCAATGATCCAAAGTCCATGACCCATGGTCCATAACCCATAACCCGGTTTGCAACTCAAAATCCGGACTAAACTGACCCAGTAGCCGGATCCCAGGATTTGCACTGGCCGGATCCCTTGGATGAGGGATCCGCCAGAATCGTGGGACAGTAGGCATATTTTGCCTAGTGAGCCATTTCTCTCTTGCTCACCACCACTCTTAGATATACTCTATATATATATATATATATATATATATATATATCCTAACCTCTCTAACCACCTATCCAAAGGATTATTCTATGTAGTTTTATCTTTGTGTGATTCTCTAGGTTCCTCTTAAAGGCGATATCACCACCTCTTGAAGACGTGCAAGCTCAAGGTCATGAGTTGCTAAGCTTCGTCATCATCAAGACCACTGAAGTGCATCTTGTTGATAGTTCTTTCGTCCCTCCATAGAAGTGTCGTGTTAAAGGCATTAGTGAATGGTGTCGAAGGTGTACATTCGATATGGTGCGTCGATGTACAAGTTGTGTAGTTTGGGTTAAAGGATGTTGATATCCTTTCTAGTATTGTAAAAAGGAGTATGTCTCCTTTGGGTAGTTGTGCTGGGTAGTAGTGTTGGGTAGTAGTTCCTCCTTTGTAATGGAACTTGGTGTCTAGCCTTGTACCGGATAAAGAGTAGGCGACGTTGTGAAGGATTCTCCGCCACATTAAGGAGCTTGTGTTGTGTAGTGCTTAGAAACTATCGAGTGGGGTACTCGGGGGAGTGGAGTAGGGCAAGGAAGGTGTCCTTGTAGCCGAACCACTATAAATACTCGTGTAGTGGTTTTGTGTTCCTTTACTCTTTATCTTTTGCATTACTTACTTATATGCTCATCTATCAATATCCGACACACGATCTAAATGGATTGACATAAGTCGATCTAAATACTTTAAAACGAAGTTTTAATCGACAAAACTATTCAACCCCTCCCCCTACCTTCTTGTTTTCCGCAAAAAGTATCGCGTAAACTTTAAGAAGTAAGAGCTATGTTATGTTGGCTTAGGCAGAGAGCTGGGAGGTTCATCACGGTATTGCCACCCCTGATGAACCTTTATACTTTAGCTAGAGTTCCTTCTACATGCTAGCTGACCCGCATCAGTTAGTGAGTATGTTTTCAAGTAATCTTCGACTTCCTTAACGATGTCTATGACTTAAACTCTGTTAAGGTTGCTCGTTGATTTCATTTATCAGCGAGTCTTCTTGAGGTGCTCTCTGATTTCTATATATGATATTCTTCTTTTACTTAGTGTGATTTATGTTCAAATCCTAGTCAGAGACCATTAGGCATTGAAGTTGCCCAACATTTCAGCCTCATCTTCATGCAGTTACAAAACTCGCCAACCAAACTGACATTTTTGAAAAAACACAGTTGGTGTTCCTATTTCGATCAGATGCTATAAATCTGTGAACCTGAAAGAATTCAACTTTCGACCCTTTTTCCAAACCTAAACCTATAAGGCAAAATAACTGCAAAGGTAAAACCATATATGTACTCCAAGAAATACAAACTCGGATCTATTCCATTGTTACCATAATGCGTTGCCTCGTCTAAAATAACATCACATTGCCCTTTTCGTGGCACTGCAATGAATAAAGCCTCGACGGATACCTCGGAAAATACCTTAGCTAGTTTTTGCTTGGATTTTATATTTTTATGCAAATATAAACTGGAAAATGTGAAATAAACTCTAACTATTTAGCAAGAATGAATTACAAATACACATAAGAATGCAACCTTGATAAATCCCTGCAAAAAAAATACCGCACAAGCAAAACACATAGGAAACACTCATTTCGCTTCTTAGCAAACAGTCCACCACATACTAAACATATACTTAGACCTTTGTTGCAAAACAATAACATGCAAACTTCTTAAACAATAAAACTCCCTATGATAGCCATATCCCATGCAGAAAAACATACCCAAACAATAACACGCAAACTTCGTAACAATTTTGTAATGCATTCACAACTAAACTAGCAAAAAATAGGGGAAGTTGCATATATACCTCTCCATAGATACAAAATTGCATATACATCTAAAACATACATAAAAACCATTGTACATACGCATCGCATATTTGTACCAATGATATGTATGCAATTACTCACCTTCATAACACCTTTGAAAATTAACGGGTAAAAAAATATATTAAAGAATGGTAATAATTACAAGAAGACAGACCGATTTCGCAATGCACATAAATTAAATATATTCACAATACATTCTCAGTAGGTTCGCACTACATTCAAGTACGGATTAATCAAAATATAAACAATTACTCTCACATTAAGCACCATCTTTAACATCATAAACAGTTCACATTTTTCAAAACTACCGTTAAAAAGCATAATAACTCAAAAGACTTATTGTTTCACTTATAAGCAGCTAGCTCTTAGTTGTAAACTGGTGCTCCAAAAATAAAGTACTATTGTGCAGCTGGAGATACCATCAGAACTTGGTGAACACAAGCATCGGTGCAGAATCCATGTAGAAAATGATGCACATAATTCATGTTCATCGGAATCCATATGGCTCCTTTGAATATGTTGTTAACCTTTAATTAAAAAATCGAACATTTTATGGTTATTGAATACATTGGTGTGGTGAGATATGATTAATTGTATTGACATAGTGTTATGGCAAGATCTGAATGTATAAATTAATTGAAACTGGATGAATACATATTTATAGGAAATTCAAAATGTTTACTTTTAAATTTTAACCTATAATTTAATGTTTTTTTTATGAGAAAGGGAGGTCTAACCTTCTCAAATGTCGCGGGCCACGCCGGTCTATTGAACTATTCATAATTAATGCGTAGTTTGTCGAAGTGTAGAAACCGTTGGGCGAGAAGATGATGCACATAATTCATGTTCATCGGAATCCATATGGCTCCTTTGAATATGTTGTTAACCTTTAATTAAAAAATCGAACATTTTATGGTTATTGAATACATTGGTGTGGTGAGATATGATTCATTGTATTGACATAGTGTTATGGCAAGATCTGAATGTATAAATTAATTGAAACTGGATGAATACATATTTATAGGAAATTCAAAATGTTTACTTTTAAATTTTAACCTATAATTTAATGTTTTTTTTATGAGAAAGGGAGGTCTAACCTTCTCAAATGTCGCGGGCCACGCCGGTCTATTGAACTATTCATAATTAATGCGTAGTTTGTCGAAGTGTAGAAACCGTTGGGCGAGAAGAGGTCTCGTTTCTTTATCATGTGAACCTCAGTTCGCACTGGATCGCAACATCTTCAATTTCGTTTAGATTGAAATCCGTTGTGCATGAAAACATACGAGATTGGTATCATCATGATCGGAATGAGACAGTGATGAAACGGTGTAATTTTCGAAAAATGGATGTGTGCGAGAAGATAGGCCAATTATGTGACGTTGAGGTCGCAGAACTATTTAATAAAATGATAAATATGTGAGAAATAGGTTTGCAGTGGGTGCAGAATGATGATGATGATGATAAAAAAAAAAAATTGTCCTAACTTTAACAATATATCTCAAAGTTGAGTTAAGTTGAAAATAAGGCTGATCTTATATCACACTTTTGCAAATTTCCCGAAAGTAATATTACATATATCAAAACAATATACAGTCACTCTCAAGTTTCACCCAAGCACCCAAAATTGATCGATGTGATTGCAAGTCGTGCTAGTATTATATTAAACACAACCCTAGATATTGTTGAGCATGTGGTTAATAAACAATTATTTGAACCAAACCATGCATCATATCAAACAGGAGATGTTTAGAATTCTATAACAAGTTTTAAGTAAAAGACAATGGTGAGACTGTGACATCTGGTGCATGCTGTGCCCACAATCATAATGTATTCAATATTTGCCCATATATTACGACTCATTCTTTCCTTATCTTCGCACCTCTAGAGATAGAAACAGTAGACAAAGGAAAGAGTGTGAGAGATGTGGCAACCAATTTTAGCATTGCTCATATTCAGCCTAGCCATAAGCCCAACAAGATCCAACACTATTTTCATTCATAAATCATGCAACACCACCTTGTATCCTCAACTTTGTTACTTGTACCTATCGCGGTTTGCGACAAGAATCGGAACCAGTCCCAGACTCTTGGCACAAACCGCGCTAGCTGCAACTCTTAGCAACACACGGAAAACTACAAAAAAACTCCTAGCTTATTCAAGAACTCACAAGTTGACAAAGAGAGAAATGTCTGCACTAAAAGATTGCTTTGAAGAGATCGATGACTCGGCTTATGAGCTCCACAAGTCCATGGTAGAAATGACCAAGGTGCATATGGGATCCGAGTTCTCGTTTAACATGAATAGTATTGAAACATGGGTCAGTGCCGCTTTGACAGATGATGATACATGTACGGATGGTTTTTCCAGCAAAAATATGAATGGAGAGCTCAAAATCTTGGTTCGAAAAAACGTTTTGAACATTGCGCATTTGGCTAGCATCGCGCTAGCTTTCGTCAACAACTTTGCAAAGGGGTAACTCATTCGAAGGATCGTATCAAAAGGATTGAGGAAATAATTAAGTTCATGTCATCGTATAAAATATTGATAGTCAAGTTTATAGATTCTTTCCCCCGATGTGTAAGTTACATCTTGTCAAATAATGTACTCATTCATAAATCATAATATTGTTGTCGGTGAGGAATTTGTTAATCATGAATGCTTGTCAAATCGTTACTCAAACATGTATTGTATACGTCTGGCATTTTTACATGTCCATATATAGTATGCGTAACAGAAACGTTTAACTGCAAATATAATTGCTGTTAATTTTGACAAGCTTACGACATCTTAAGAGTTAAGACTTAAGAGTAAACACTTTATTTTGTTTATTACATATTTATGTCATTAACAATCGAGATTGTTTTTAATAAGCGTGTTCAAGGGTCTAAATCGGAACACAAAGAAAAACACATTTAGATAATTATCTAAAAGAGCATATAATCCGACACTAGTACAATTTGACCCACAATAATATAGAAAGGTGTAGTGTCGAATCTTGGAAGTTTCAAAGCCGTCCATTATTTTATTTATATATTTTAATTCATGAAAATAATGGAGCATAAACAAAACGTCACAATCGGTTTATTATCTTATGAGTAACACTTTGATCAATTCCCATTATTTTCATCGTAAAACACTAAAACTATATACAAGTCAATATACAATATTTATAGTAGTTGCTTTTTTAAGTAAATTGTCACATTCTATGTTTCATTTTCTACCTAGCTAATTACGTAAAAAAAGAAAAATATCATAATCTGTAAAAATCCAGGCTTTTTTATTTTTTTTATTTTTTATTTATTTATTATTATTTTTTTTTAATTGATCATCATGCATATCATCTTATTATCAAAAAGTATAGTATAAATTAATTAAATCAGTCGGTTACGTTTGTATGGCCATACAATTTTGTCTGTTCAATAATGTCATGGGGCATGGCTGCCAACTTCACCCCATAAAATAAATGTGTATCTCCATTTTCAGGAAAAACACGATGATTACTTTCGGTGTACCATGTTAGTTGTTTCGTTAAAACTTTATGCATAATCAATCACAAAGAAAATCATTGTTTTAAACCTTATGAAAATCGATAGCTAGTTAATTATAAGTTATAACGTCTTTAAACATAAACATTTTTTTTTTATTTTTATTTTTTTTTGGCTTACAAAATATTTATTACTTGTAATAACGGATTACAATAAGATGGCAGGCAAACGGGCAACAAGCTGTGCCGCAACCCCCTTTTGAATAGCAAAACCAATTCTACTAAAAATGAAATTTTGTGACTTAGGGGTCGCAAAAATTACTTTGCCAACCGTTGAACCCTAGTCAAAACTCCACCGGTGCGAAGCTGAACCCAAATGTATCAAAAGCAAAGGGGTAAATACGTGTTGATTCTCTAAACAAGCTTTCGTGTTGCTTAACTTTGCTCGATTCCACTTGCCGCTTGTCCCGCAACAAACCCATTGTCCCTTAGCCCAACAAGAGGGGACACTCAGGTAAGATCCACACAAGCATGTTTCCCCAGGCCCATCAAACACACAAGTATATCGGTGGCGTAAGTAGACCTCCCTAAGCGATCTGTCCGAGAAAGTTCACGGGGCCTCTTTTTAGAAATTCTGCTCGTATAAGAACATCATACAGAACATCCCTAACCAAATCATGCTGTATTTGAAACGGTAACTCCTTGCAATGGACCGCTGCGCCAAAGGAATCTAAACAAACCTTGGGGCTGGGCAAGGCTCATCAGCGGGAAACAGGAGGGATCATTAGTCGGTACTTAAGGATATCCGGTACTCCGGGCCGACATATGTTGACCTAGCCCTTCAATGGGGATAACCGTCAAGAAATCTTGAGCATGAGGAGCTCGGGGACATTCAAACACCGCTTTTCCGGGGATAAATCGAACTTCTCTCCCAAACTCGTGCGATTCCACTAAAAGGGCACACGCCAAAACATTTTAGGCTTTAAGGTGTCCTTGTTAGAAAACCGCTAAGATCGAAATCGGGAAGGGACATGCAAGCGATCCATTGCATACCCATAATCGAGTCAACCCCATCAATACCACATCCCGAAGAATGTGATCTGTAAACTCAAGATTACGCCCTCGAGGCCACAAAAGCATAAGTAGATACATCCTCAGCCGAACATAAACCCACCCCACCAAACCGAGTCGGAAGGGATGCGAGCCTCCATTGAAAATCCCCAAAAAGGGCCCCCCAAAACACAATGGCCTCTATTGCCTTCCGAAGGCCATTGTCAAAAACAGAAACCCTTCCCATATATTCGGTTGGCACGTTCGAGACCGAACATCACGCTTAGCGACACCCATACATAAGCGAAGCAAAAGGAGCTCAGATTGAGGGTCGCGCAGACTTGTGAGACAACTCATTAGTTCCACAGCACGAGATGCCCTTTTCACAGCCAAACTGCTAATAAACCCGCATCCCCTAACAGCGCCTCCAGGGAGTTTCACACCCATGTCGGCCTCCCGATCCGTGGGGAAACAAACCATCTTGTACCTTCACCCCATTGCATGAGGGCCAAAAAACTTTTGTTTTCTTAATGTTGAGTTCAAGGCCCAGGTGGGGGCCCTCAGCCATGATAATATCTAAGGCTTTAGCTACCTCTTTCGTGTCACCGATAATCGTACCATCATCCAAATACCAAGCATGGAAAAGAAGTCTGCAACAATCCCTAATCCGGTGGGCAAGTGGGTGCAAAACTAAGGCAAAAAGAAGAGGCCCTAAGGGTCCCCTGCTGAACTCCAGTGGTGGACCAAATATAGTCGTCACCCACATATAACGCTCGACCCGACCATATAAAAATCTACCCATAGGAAATAGACGGGCATCGAGTTCAACCTCATTTAAAGGGTAGTCCGATCCACCAAGTTGAAGGCATTTGAGAAGTCAACAGTAAGCATAGCCAACCACGAATGATGACTCATGTAAGAATCTGTTCGGCTATGGAGCACGGCCTCTGCCCTACTAGGGACTCCCACTCCAAACTGAAAATCACCAAGGTAATTGGACATCTCCTACTTGACACCCCTCATAGCCACCTTGGATAAAGCCTCCTCCAAATCGTGCCCACGGCAATAGGCCTAATCCCATTGTCCGGTTTGAGCAGCGGTGTGAGGCCAGATGCAACAAACTCCGCCAAAACCTTAGGGCATCTCCCCCCCAAACATAAATTAACCACCACAGAGATAGCCTTGAGTAACCTTGACCATCGTGACCCCTCTCCAGCATCTAAAATGTGTTGGGCCCTCAATCCGTCCCACCCACAAGAAGTCCCTTTTGGGAAAGATTGAATACACCCAAGAACGCTATCAACATCCACAACAAGTGGAGGATCAGAGAGCAAGGAAATAGGCATAACCGGGGAGGAAGTATGGGATGCTTACCAACAATGCATCAAAGTATCCGTACCATAAGGTGCAACGAAGAACATAATACTTTAACAGCCACGATGAAATGCCCGTCCGAAACTTTCCTCAAACATTGTTTAACATTAGAACACACTGCTGAGCTACCGGACCCAGACCAAGCATCTCCTCTCCCTGGGCACCCTCAAGGGTTGGGCAAAAAGAAAGAATAAGTTCATCAAAACCATCCCCACCCCAAGCCAACGGCCAGTTGAGAATACTAAGGCATTGCAAAGACTTCCTATTACAAGACTTGCGCTCCGGCGGTTAGAAGGCCAGAAAACACGTACGTACAGCTGTAACAACAAAAGTTTTACCCCTCAATAGATGTTGGCATAGCCGCCACTTTACCAGAGCAACAACTAAAGCATGAGAAAAAGCCATACGACAACTATGAGGGATGATCTTAACAGTCGTGATAGGTAGGGAGAACACACGATCAAGGAGAACTTCATCCACCACCACCCCTCCCAAAGGAACCACTTCCCTCCAACACGCTGGCCTAGCGATCACTATAAACTCCTCAACATCTCCCGTAACCCACTTGAACCGAGCCAACCCATCCTCATGATGGCATGCCCGACTAAGAGCATGTAGACGCATACACACCCCACACAACCACTTATCCGAGACCTTTAAAGCCTCCCCAACCGAAACAAACAATTCACAGTCCGCGGAAAGCGCCTCTCTCAAGGCCCCCCACCGATCGTCCAACGACAAATGGAGACGCTTAATATGGGCAACCAACCGAAACCCCTTCGCCCAGCCATTCCATCCGGGCAACAATGGAAATTTCTAAAAAGACACGGCCAAACACCCACCGAAGAACAACCACTCACCTCCATGGAGGGAGCCCAAAAAGGAGAAACAAACTTCGATTTAGGGACTGAGAAGGTCCAAAAACCCTAAAACAAACTCATATTTTGATTTTTTGACCAAGACGGTCAAAGAATCAAAATGAAGTGGGTTTGGTTTGGTTGAGGCAAAATGTCAAACACTTGGTGTGCAACTCAAGAAGTGGAAAAAGATGAAGTCTTTAGTAAAAATTGAAGGATGAAAGTTGGTGTAATGGTGTGACTTGTGTTAAAAGTTTAAAACAGCTTAATGTGTTTCATTAATGATAATCTTATGGTTTTAAATCGTGTATTAAATTTTGTTATCACGATAGATGTTGTCGTGGTATATATTCCCCATCATCAATGATCATTCAATTCTTACTTTTGTATTCTAGTTTAAGATTCTAGCTTTATCTTTACGTTCAAGCATCTGAAATTTAATAATCTATACTATCTAAAATGGAAAAATGGTCAAAGAGGAAAAATGAAAAGTTGAAAATTGAATATTGAAAGTCAAGCTTTTTTAAACCTTTTCAAATGTCAAAATATAATCAAATCTTTAATATTAATTGATTATAGTTTACTATGGTAGCTTTGTAGACATAATTTGTGTCCCTCATTACAAAAACCAGAATGAAACAAAAATCTATTATAGGAAAATGTATTTAAAAAACTATACTACGGTAGCTTTTAAAAATGTAAATAGAAAATATCGAAACTGAAAATCTATTATAGGAAAATGCATACATTTCGATTTATGTTTTATAATTTGACTTAAATTTTGAGTTGAACTTTATTTAAGTTAATCAATTAAATAGTCAAAGCTTATAGAAGAAGATACATAAATTTTGGCCCATTATTGTTAAAACATCAATTTCGATCTAACATGCGATTTTTTACATTATTTGTTTTTTTTTTAAAGATGGAAGTAGCATTTAAAGAAATGCCAAGAAACGTTTGAAAAACCCGATATTGATCGCTTGGAATGCATAGCAATTTTTTTTTCTAAGCAATCATTAAAATGATATTATTTCAATGTATTAATATTTTCTCTTCTAGAAACTATTATAGTTGTATTACATGTGTATAATTCTTGATTAATTTGTATTATTTTATTAGTGTCAACAAACAAAAAAGCTTACATGTTTTTTTTTAACTAAAAAAAATCTTACATGTAAACAAATTTGTTGTTGATCAATATTTGAATAGAAACTCACATTTTATTAGTGAATCAGTCAATGAGGAATCTACACCTCAAATATCGTGTACCAAAAAGTTTTGCATGATGACTAACGTGCATTGTTACTTATCTCATAATTGGTGCATTGTTAAAATAATATTATTTCAATGTATTAATATTTTATCTCTTCTAGAAACTATTATAGTTGTATTACATGTGTATAATTCTTGATTAACTTGTATTATTTTATTAGTGTCAACAAACATAAAAGCTTACATGTTTTTTTTAACGAAAAAAAAAAAGCTTACATGTAAACAGATTTGTTGTTGATCAATGTTTGAATAGAAACTCTCACTTTTTATTAGTGAATCAGTCAATGAGGAGTCTACACCTCAAATATCGTGTACCAAGAAGTTTTGCGTGATGACTAACGTGCATTGTTACATATCTCATAATTGGTGCATTGTTAAAATAATATTACTTCAATGTATTAATATTTTATCTCTTCTAGAAACTATTATAGTTGTATTACATGTGTATAATTCTTGATTAACTTGTATTATTTTATTAGTGTCAACAAACATAAAAGCTTACATGTTTTTTTTGAACAACAAAAAAGCTTACATGTAAACATATTTGTTGTTGATCAATATTTGAATAGAAACTCTTACTTTTATTAGTGAATCAGGTCAATGAGGAGTCTACACCTCAAATATCGTGTACCAAGAAGTTTTCGTGATACTACGTGCATTGTTACTTATCTCATAATTGATGCATTTTTTTTTTTAGTTTCACTACAAGTTTTTATATGTTCTTTGATATATATTAAAATTATTGTTTGACTTGAATTATCGAATGTTTTAACCTTTTGCATTTATATTTTGATATTCTTCATGTGTTATGTTTAAACGTTACACGAAACACTTACCACAATATCACATCTATATAGTTGTTTCGCTAGAAAATCCCGTTGCTATACGCATACTACGATGACATGACGATTCCATACACGTAGACTTTGCCTCAAAGGATGCATTGATAAATGAAGTGTTTCCTTCCTTCGCCACCATATCTCATTCACCTACTGATATAGTTTCAAGAGCAATTTTATCCACTAAAATGAACATGTTGACAATAATGATATGTTGATTGACATATTTTCTGGCGAAGAAGGTTTACTATAGTTTGATGAAGCGAGACGACACCCATAACTTATATCCTTTGGAATTCTTAAACTCACTCAACGTGAGCGGATTGCCTCCTCATTACTTGCGTTTGAAAATTGGATGCCTGATTATTCTTTTAAGGAACCTCGATCTCGCAAATGGATTATGTAATGGAACGAGGTTGATATGCAAACGTTTTGATCCTAATGTCATCAATCTGAGATTGCTGTGTAGGACATCTTTGGAGTTAGAGTGCTCTTGCCAGGAATTCCTCTTGCTCCATCTGAAGACGACATGTTCCCTTTCAAACTAAAGAGAACACAATTCCCCCGTGCGCCTTAGTTTTGCGATGACTATTAATAAAGCTCAGGGCCAAACAATTCCAAATGTGGGTGTCTATTTGCCGTTCTGTTCTCTCATGGCCAGCTTTATGTGGCATTGTCTAGAGGGATATCTCGTAGAACAACAAAGGTATTGGTTAAACCAGTCAAAGAGTTCCGTCAAGCAGGAATCTATACCTCAAATGTCGTAATATCAAGAAGTTTTACGCGACGAGTAACATGTGTTATTAGTTAATATTTCATAATTGATGTAATGTTTTATTTTAAGTTTCATTAAATATTTTTATATGTCATTTGATATATGTTAAGAATTTTTGCTAAAGTTGAATTATCACATGTTACAATCGTTTGTAATTACATATTGATCTTTTTTCACGTTCTATTTTGAACGTTATAAAAACACTTACCACAATATCACATATCGTTAATTGTCTGCCGCTAAAAACCGATGCCGCTAGGCACGGGTACTCGCCTAGTAATAATAAAAAGAAGAAAAGAAACAGGATGGTAAACAAGAATCATTCGCCTACCGAAAAGAGGCAAAGTTTTGTGTTTATGCGTCGACTTATCGGACAGCTTTTCTGATTTGACACGAGGTAAAAATAGCTACCAAAATTGATTAGAAATTAATAGATACTTTTAGTTAATACAAGATGTTAACTTACGCTTTTTTACTTTAACTGTTAAATTGCTAGAGGAATACTATGGAAAAAAAATAGAGCATTGCAATTTTGACATGTTGATTTCGGGTCAAAAGACCAGCCAAGTCACTTAGAATTGTTTCCTACTTTAATAGGTTGCATGACCAACCAAGCAGTTTGTCGATACGGAAACAAACGTGTTAAATAAATCAACGGTTTGAAGATAATTTTTCCATGGATAAAACTCCTTCTTCGGTTTTGAATATTATAGACGTCAATTTTTCTAGAGTAGCATTGGTCATGAGAAAAAAGATGTCTTAGATTAAACGGTCAATATTAATAAATAAGATCATAGAGGTCTCGAAGGGTATGTGTTAGTACAAAAAGTGTGACGGGTTGTGATGGGTGTTAGTGTAGCTTTCTGGACTGGGCTAACAAGCTACTAATAGGCTGATCTTGTACTAATCCAAGTAACTTGATTGATATCCCTGCACAAGAAGAGTAAACCGTTAGTCTTACCGTTGGGACGGACCCCACGATTAGACTCCGGCGTGAGAGTAAGTACACATTCTTGACAGAGAAGTAAGAGTATGTATGTGTAATTATGAGAGAGAAAGTTGCACCTTATATGGGGATTAGAGCACCTTTTATAGGCGAGGCTTACCGCTAGCGTTTCCTAGTTACTCGCATATAGTGGTTAACTGCCAGAGCCGGACCCTTGTCGGACAAGGTTCCGTGTTAATCGCGGATGCAGACACATGATGCCTTACTGGCGGAGGTTGGCTGTGCGAGTATCTTGCGTTTTGGCTGGACTATAGCCAATTCTGACCCTTCATTTGGTTGATTGGACCGGTGGGTTCTGCGTCTTTTCGCTAGCCTTGCTTTTTTCTTCCTTACTACTCACCGTTGGATCGGGTTGCTTTTGACACATGTGTTCTCCTTTAGGGTTTCTCTGGATGCCAGCAACCTCCTTGTATAAATACGCTTTATTTTTCCTTTGCCCCATTTTTCTTTTCGTTCAATTTATTTACGGTACTCTTCTTCTTTTTGATCTAATCTTCTTGGGTTGCGTTCGTCATCCAGTTAGGTTTAATTCATTTCCTCTTCCGTTATGGGTACTTTTACTTATGCTAAGTCTAAGCTTTCGCAAGGGACGCTTGATCGCTTTTGTATTGAATATTCAATTCCGCAATTTGTTCATCCCGAGTTGCCTAATCTGATCGAGACTATTCAAGAGGCACAGATGGGAAGATTGGTGTATATACCTGCTCTTTTGAATAGGTTAATTTCCGTCTTCCTTTATCTGTTTTCCTTGTTTCTATCCTTAATTATTATCGCGTCCATATATCGCAGCTTTCTATTATTGGTGCTGCTAAAGTTTCTCAACTTGAGATTCTTTGTTTTGCTCTTGGCATCAAACCCTCGGTTGGGTTATTGTAGGTGCTTTTGTATGTTCAGTCTCATAAGAATGGTCGCTTTCTTTTTAGTACGCGTTGATAGTTTTTGCGTTTGCTATACTAAACCCATTGATTCCCTTAAGAGTTGTAATGACCATTTCTTCTGGGTTGACTCCTTTGCTTGTCCTGCTATTCATCCCTTCTTTGTTGGAGAAGTGTCCTAAGATGCTACTCTGGGTATGCTAGTTTGGTGTTGGGCATGTTGCTTCACTTGTTGCCCATGCTTCTCCTTTCACAAGTTTTCGAGTCCTTTCTTTGCTTGGTTGGGTTAATTCGTAATTATACTTGGGGTGAAGATTTTTCCCTGTGTTTTGATGATGAGGAGATCACTATGGGTGTACCATATTTTGTTTCTTTACTTGCTATTCCTTCTACTCATTTTTTTTGTGCCTAAACCGGCTTTTGCTTTTCTACTTTTTGCAACGATGGATTTGCTATCTTTGGTTCAATGAAGGATCCTATGAAGGCTGGGATTGATATTCGTTCTTTAAGAAAATGAGCTTTCCGCTATTAAACTAACTGAAATCTGACCGTTTCTCTTGCCCATTCCGTCTTCTGTTGATGAATTGGGGGCTGATGGGAATGTGCTTGCTGATTTTGAAGCCGGGGCCTCTAGGTTATCTAATGATTCTGTGGATGTTAATATGGTGTGGCCTGTTCATTCTGCTACTGAAGCTGATCTTTTGGTGTCTGGGCTACTCTTGTACCTTTTTCGTGTCGCTTGTGATGTGGCTTCAGCTCGAAGAGGAGAAAAAGTTTGCACGGATCTGTTTATCCTCATAAGACTTAAAGTGACCATGTGGATTTTGGTAGGCTTCTATTGATGGTAAGTCTTCAAATCTATTCAGAAGTTGCTTCTCAAAGTACGCTTTCGCTGGAATTTGTTTGAATGCTTTACTAACTCACTGTCATTCTTCTTCTTCTCCTTCATTATCAATCACCCCCTTCATGAAGCCTGGGACGGGATAACATCAAATAGTCCTGAATATTAAGTGTTAATTTCCCCCGATAATGTTCGTTATTTTTATCATTTATAATTTATATGGATTTACGCTTGTTTTCCTCTATATTTCCACTTTCAGTAAAATTACGAGCATTGGAGCTAAGGAGATGCGGATTGGGAGAGTTTATTGAAGATATATGTAGTATGCCTATTTTTGAAGATGTTACGCGCAAATCTTCTCCCTCATTACGCCAAAAGAAGCGTGGTTCAGAAAACCAACTAAATGAAGATTACGCGTAACTCTCTCATAGGAATACGTCGAAACTATTAGGTTAAATGATGTTCCCGCCGCTACAGCTACGCCATAACTCATTTCACAAAATTACGTCGAGCCACGATTATTGAAGATCGACGTAACCTTCCCATGTTACCCTTAACCATCTTTTCTAGAGCAAAATACGAAGAATGGATGTTAAGAGTAACTCTCACTTAAGTTATTCCGTACCAGATCTGGCTATAAATACCCCCCAATTCTAGCATTTCTATTCATTCACTTCACACACCAAATTCAGAGAACGTGTAGAAGGTTGAAGGGATCTTGAGGAGCATACGACCATCTCCATGAGAAATCACTCCCCTACGCAAGCATTATCAATTTATCATTTCTTTACTTTCAATTCATGTATTTCGATATGTTACTTGAAACTATTGTTTTAGTAATATGACGGCTAAGCACCTTTGTGCAACCTAGTTATAATTCCTTGATTGTTTTGTTTATGTTTACATTGCTTTCGTATAATTGTTTCTAGTGTATGTATGCATAGTTTGTTGGTAGCTACCCTTGTTTCGGTAGTTTTGAATGGCGGTAGTGGCTAGTTACTTAGGAGATATGACCAACTGACCCTAAGTAGGTAAACTGAGTGGGAAGGTAAGAATTTGACCAACGGACGTCTTTTCTTCGCTTGTGCGATTTGACCAACTGATCCCTACCATTTTATGAACTTAAGAAGTTAGGGATGATGTTTAAGATGCTAGTGCCCGGGCACTCATTATTATAATCTTGCATGTAGCGGAACTTAATAATCCAGGCTTAGGGGACTAAAACAAACTGACTAACAAAGGTAGTAGCTTGTTCTCCGGTAGAAGGCTTTGCTAATGTTAGACGCACTGGCCAAATGTGTCCTAGCGACTTTTACCTCCACTTGAAGCAATTGAAAGTAATTAAACATGAACTTAACTTTATAGGGATGAGTAACTAGTTAGCACCTTCTCCTCATGATCACACCCTCGCCTTTACTTGCTATCTTTTATTTTCTTTATTTTAGTAGTTAATCATTTCACCTCAAAACCATTAAAATCTAGACACTGACTTAGTTAAAATCCGCACACATAGCTCTTGGGACGACCTCGTTTTACCGAATACTACACTACACACGACCGGGTACACTGCCCGTTAGTGCTTAGGGTAGACCATAGGTATAACGAGACTTTATAAATATTAAAACCTGGTCAGTAAAACCTGCATCAAGTTTTTGGCGCCGCTGCAGGAGAGTTATATTAGGGTTTTTTTATTAAGTCTATTTTAATTTTCTTTCTTTTTCATAATGTCAGGATTCAAGACTAGAAGCTCCAAGCCATTTTTGGCTACCCCGTTTGATGATCCCGAAAAACAATTTCAGACGAAAAAAGTTTACTCACCAATTCCTATTCATAATATTTTCTCATTTTACGAATCTGACCAGTCTGATGCAGAACCTGAAATCATTGACGAAATTAATATCGAGGGAATAACCATGGAACAGTATTTGGAGCAACCCAATGTGACTGTAAACATCCTTCACACAAAGACTCTAGTATGGAAAATTCTCCATTCCGGACCAATTTATCCGGGAATTACGAGCTGCAGTTTCAGGAGACGAGAATGATGAATGATCAAAATTATGTGGAAATGCTCCACTTGTCATCCTTTTTAGCGTCTGAATATCCTTAGCTATTCTGTTACAGAAAGAATTTTCCTATGACTCTTTCAGGGAATGCAAAAAAGAGTATAATAAATCCCTGTCGAATGCAAGGAAACATGGGTCAATTAAGAAGAGAATTCGTTCAACAATTTTGCCTCCTCCTTCAAAGATGGCTAAACTTCCGTAAATCCATCAGTTCGTTTCAGAGAGTGAAGACCAATTGTATCAAGCGGTGGACAGATTCAATGAGCTCTTACCGATGCCCTACTCATGACCTGAACAAGTACCAAATCGTCTATGTCTTCTATAGGGGAATTAACGCAGAAACCCGTGAATTACTCGATTCTCCTAGACCTATTCCGAGCCGACCAGATTTGGAGTGGATTCGAACTATTTATGAACATTGCTATAAATGGCATATGGACAGGGTATGGACCAAAGGATAATTTCGATCATAAGGTGATGAAAACATTAACCAAGCAAGAATATAATTACGGTGCAATTTTCAAAAATGCTGAGTGGAAAGGGCCAATGAAAGTGAAGCTTGTAAGGTAGAAAAGTAAGAGTGTATTTGGGGGCCAAGATTGGAACACTTAGAAAAGATGATCCTTGACCATATCGAGGAATCAAGGGAACAAGACGAGAGGATTGAAAAAATGATGAGAAAATTCGTGGAAAACACAATTTCTTCTCTTAAGACTCATGGAGACCGGATAAAGGGTTTGGAGAAGAATTTGAACTTATGCTCGAAAGCCATCACGGATTACCTTGTTGCACCGGGAAGAGTTTTCAACAGTTCATAATTCTTCGTTAATTCCGAGAAGGTTAAACGAAGAATGTAGCAAGAGAAACTCTTACTCCCTGACATTGAGCTCCCCCTTAAACATCCCTCTAGTTAATTCCATTAGAACTGACCCTAACAATGTTTTACAGGATTAAATGACTATCATCGTGATACTGTTCAACTTAACGAGAATGTCAGCATTTAAGAAATAGCTCCGCAAAAGGAAAAAGATCCCGGTTATTTATTTCACTCTCCCTTGCTTGATCGAGTTTTAACATGTGTACGCCCTTGTGATCTTGGAGCCGCATAAGCAAATGCCTCATTCAATGTTCCTGCGTATGGTATCGAGACTTAAACCAGCAAATGAAATTTGAAATGGTCCGATCGATCCATTCATCACCCCTTGGGAATCGTTGAAAATGATTGGTAAAATAAAAAAATTCCTCTCCCGGTGGAAAAGTTCATAATTCTAGATATTCCCCGAAGACAACAGATACTCTATTATTGATTCGCTCCCAGACCTCAAGTTTATCACTCAAGCTAGCCACTTGTGAATGGCCGCCGTAACAAACTTAAAACGTTCCGAAACGAATGCAATGAAGATCAGAGGAGTATAGTGTTTCCCCAGGTCGTTATGTCCCAGCGAGCTATGCAATGAATCACCAAACGAATAGTGATCGAGAGATTTGAACGAAAAGAGGATTGAATGATATTATAACTACAGAAATAGCCTATAATTACAAAGGCTTAAATGCAAATTAAAGGAAATTAAAAGATAAAATATTAAATAACGCTATCACTATTGCAAAATGATGTTTTTGATTTTATTTTTTATAAAACTAAATTTAAAACTACGCGACTACAAAAAAAATATGAACTAAAACAAGATAAATCCTAAAAATATGAAAATGACATTTTTACAAACCTAATGATAAAAGAAAATTTTAGAAAAAGAAAATTATTTTTATAACTATTTAATTAATAATTAATAATTAAAAACTATTTTTACTTATTAATTAATAGCCTAAAATACAAGAAAATATGAAACAAATCTAGAAAAATAAAATTATGACTTATAAAAATCTAAAATATCAAAAGAGAATTTTCAAAACTATTTTTGTATTTTTCTGAATATTTTTGTATTTTCTATGAATTAAAAACTAATTAAAACTACTTAAATTACTTAAAAATACAAATTTAACTAAGAAAAATCTGGAAAAATATTTTTTTGACTTTTTATATTTATCTTAACTTAAGAAAATTGAAAAATTATTTTTTGAAACTTTTCTTAATTAATTGTATTAAAAGCTAATTAAAAAGGCTTAAAAACTATTTTAAATGAAGAAAAATAGCAAACTGACCTAGAAAAATCTGAAAAATTCAAGATAAGCCTAAAATAATATAGAGAATCTAGGAAAAATAGAAAAACAGTGGGTTGTGTGTGGAATTATGCAAGCGCTGAATGCAAAGTGCTTATGAATAAGCACTCCAAATAAGCCCTGCACCACATAAGCACCACACTGAAACAGAAGCTAAAAGCTAAAAATACCAAATGCAACAAGTATCAACTGCTCTTAACCTCTATTTGTTTTGAACCAGATTTGATTATTGAGATTAAGTGAAAAACAGGTTTGAGGCTACTTTGCGCCTATAATAGCTACTAAATAAGCTGGAAACCAAAAACAAGAAATTAAGCCTACAAATAGACCTGGGGCTACTTATAAACCAAAAACTAGACCATGATAAGCTCTTATGAGCTCTGTGCAAGATCTCAATTTTACCTCAGCAAAACCTGTGCACTCGGTTAAAACTGAGTTGTGCACAGGGAACTTAACCAACATCACAAGCTTATTTGAAGCTTTAAAAATTTGACAAAAATCTACAAAAATGACATAAAAACTAATAGACCAAGTGAATTTTAAAACCCAAGTTTTTACATTTGATTTGGCCAGAAATGAGTCAATGAAAAATCCTCTTAGATAGGCTCAAAACTACTTTTTTCAGTTTTGACTTTTGATACAATTTTGAAAGTTGACTTATTTGAATTTTGAATCCAATTTATGGACTGATGTTAATGTAATATGATAAAACAAACTCAATGCAAGCAATGTCTAAGAATTTTAAACACAAAACAAGTCTTTGATTCTTTAAAAATCCAACAGTTAAGCAGTTAAGACAGTTAAGTATGATTTTGACTTAGAGCTTAAGCAAATGCAATGTGATGACAGATATGAGTTCAAATGAGCTTAACAAGCATGAAACAACAGTTTTAATCATTACTGAGCTAACCTCTAGTACAGTTTAAGCACTGAATCCAAACACCCTTTTATGACTGTTTTATAATTGAAAAGCTAACTACTGATTGAGCTTGTAATATTGATTAAACTGATTTAAGCTAACCTAAATACAACTAATTACACAGGTTTGAACTACTTATAACTACAAATACAATTATGCAATGATCTTTGAAAATCACTTACAAATGGTCCTCAGCCACAATGGCTTGAAACAGAACACAATGAACAACTAACCTATTCCAAACCCTAACCTAGCTCAATATCAACCCAAATCCAGCTCTGCTTCAACCCATATCCAATTCTATCTCCATTTTTGCCCCAGTTTGACTTTCTTTGACCAAAAACAAAAGTTGTTTGAAACTTGAATTTAAGCTTATAAAAAGCTATAATAAGCTTATATAAGCTTGTTTGAGCTTAAAATTAAGCTACTAAAAGCTTTGACATAGGAGTTTGAGAATGAAAATTTCAACAGTTAACATAAAATATGGAAAATGAACATAAACTTGAATTGATACTTAAATAGAGTTGTAATATACTGAAACAAGGTAGCTTGATACAATAAAACTTGAAAATACAACTAAGAATTCATTTAAGACTTAAGAGTTTTAAAAACGAAATACATTTTAAAATTAAACTAAGTGCTACTCCCGTCCTCCTTCTCTTGCTTCTTTTTTTATACACCAAAGGTCTTCTCTCTCTTCTCTGAGCTTTTCCCACCTTTTTATCTGGACCATAGGATCACTGGATGACTGCCCTTTTTTGCCGTTGATGAGTTTTGGCGCAAACTTATGAGATATGCCAGTGGGGTTTGGTGGAAGCATTAAATGCATTTGGTTGTTAGGTGCTTGGAGGGAACAATCGGAGTAGGGGTGATGATGGAGTGTGTTGGAAGAGTTGCAGGCATAGGTGTATGATGGAGGGTAAGGGAGACCCGTGAGGGGCTGTTTATTTTTTGACTGAACCGTGGTGGGTTTGGTTTTAAAAGGGTAAGGGGTAACGGGTAAAAGGGTTTATTTTGGACCGGGTATGGGTAAATATTTGGATTGGGCTTTGGGTGGGCTTTTAGTTATAGGGTTTGGATTAAGGATTAATATTGAACCCAAGATGTAGCTTAGGGACCATTTGTGTATATTCTGAAAATCCAAGGACCATACATGTAGATTCTGAAAAGCAATCCAAGGGACCTGCTGACAATCTCCAATATTCCAAAGGACCAAACTTGAATTTCAAATTTCAAGGACCATTGCCAATTTTTAGGACTTGAAGGACTTGTCATTTTTGAAAGTTTAGGGACTTAAGTTGTAATTTTGCAAATTTAAATCAAAAGGACTAATTTTGACAACTCAAGAATCCCTAGGGACTTGAAATGATATTTTTCTTTATTTTGATTTACCAGGGACTGTTTTTTACAACTTTTGAAACTTGGGGGACTAAAACTGCCAATTATGCAAACTTGATACGTTTTTCACCAGATTTTGATATTTTTGCATTTCAAACACATAAAACACTTATTTGTGATATTTTTATCATTTTGATGCATTTCTGAGTGTTTTCAGATGTTTTTGCAGTTTAAATGGTACAAAAATGATGAGTATTTAGACACTCATCAATCCCCCACACTAAGATATTGCTAGTCCCTAGCAATCTTTTGAGAAAAACTTAATGGATTTGAATCTCTTTACCAAAAGCCATTAATTCTGGAGTAGCCAAATGTTTCAGTTCAAGTAAGAACTATGGTACACTGATAACCATGTGATTTTGAGCAAACCACCAGCTTCCAACGGATTTGATTTGTCTTTACCGGAAGCCGTTTGCTTCTGGACTAGCCAACTCTTAGATAAATTATCAATATTATCTTTGGTGAGCTGATTACCAATTATGGTTTTCCACTGCCTTTACCACAAGCCATAAACTTGCGGGCTAGCCAACTCTTCACTAATTAAAGATATGGTGAGCTGAATACCATACAATTTTGGGCAAATTGCAAGCCGTCAACGGATTTGAGATATCTTTACCAAGAGCCGTTTGCTCCTGGATTAGCCAATCCTTTTGTTTATTAGACATGGCGGACTGATAACCAATTGAGTAAGTGCAAAACACTTACTCCAAAAAAATTTTGGCCAAAAATGGGGGAATTGGGCGGTATAATTACATGATAAAATTCGTGAGAATTCCCCCCCACACTAGAAATGAATATTGCCCTCAATATTCAAAGTACCCGCGGTTATGCGAACGAGAACGTAAAAGGGAAATACTACGCCATTATTTTAGAAGATTTTTTTTTTTTTTTTTTAATTTATGTATATACACAACATGTGGGGCAACTCCCCAACACTAGGGTGGTAGAAAATAGAAAGAAGTAAGAAATATGGGTGAAAACCCATATGGCATGCTACTGTTTTTGATTCCCGAGTCGCTAGCTTGACTCGATCCCCGCATTCATTGGTTCATGGGGAAAGTTTGTAAGTCCGGGACAACCACAGGAGGAATGTCCTCTCCAAAATAATGCTTCAACCGATGACCATTCACTTTAAAGTTTGGACCATCGGGTTGAGATAACTCAATGGTTCCATATGGAAATACTTTAGTGATGGTAAATGGTCCAGACCAGCGGGATTTTAATTTTCTCGAGAAAATCTTCAATCTTGAGTTGAAAAGAAGGACTCGATCACCGACGTTGAAAACGCGGTTCTTGATTTTTGAGTCATGAATCTTCTTTGTCTTTTGTTTGTAGATCAAAGAGTTCTCGTATGCTTGATCACGGAGTTCATTTAATTCATTCATTTGAACTTTCCGGTGATCACCAGCTGTCTGAATATCAAAGTTGGCATGTTTCAAGGCCCAGTATGCCTTGTGCTCGAGCTCAACCGGTAGATGACACGCCTTTCCGTACACTAGCTTGTATGGAGTGCACCCGATGGGTGTTTTATAAGCTGTACGGAAGGCCCAGAGTGCGTCATCTAGCTTATCTGACCAAGAGGCACGGTTTTCGCCAACCGTCCTCTCCAGAATTCTTTTAATCCCCCGGTTGGAAACTTCCACTTGCCCACTTGTTTGGGGGTGGTACGCAGTAGAGAGACGGTGAGTTACACCATACTTTTGCATGACTCTATCAAATTGGTCATTGCAAAAATGCGTACCACGATCACTGATTATGGCTCGTGGAGTTCCAAACCTAGCAAAAAGAGATTTTAAGAATTTCACAACAACTCGGGCATCGTTGGTGGGTAAAGCCTTAGCTTCAACCCATTTTGACAAATAGTCAACGGCCACGAGTATGTATTTGTTACCGCGAGAAGAAGGAAATGGCCCCATAAAGTCAATGCCCCGGATGTCAAAAATCTCACACACTTGAATGGCGTTTTGCGGCATTTCATTTCTTTGTGAGATATTCCCGTGACGTTGACAAGCGTCACGGGTTTTGACAAATTCATGGGCATCCTTGTAGATAGTGGGCCAATAGAATCCGGAATCAAACACCTTCTTGGCGGTGTAGTTGGGGCTATGATGTCCCCAGTAGGTCCAGAATGGCAAGCCTTGAGAATGTCATTGGCTTCCTGACCATACACACATCGCCGGATGACTTGATCCGCACAAATTTTGAACAAGTAGGGGTCGTCCAGAGTAATGTTTCACATATTTAAAGAATTTGTTTTTCTGTTGGGACGACATCCCTTTCACCACAAAGTTCCCCGCATGGTAATTTGCAAAGTCAACAAACCATGGGGTAGAAGAGTCTCCACGAAAAGAAACCACATTGAGTGTTTCGAGAGAAAATGTTTCATTTATTTCCTTTTTCTCGAACACATTCGGTGAGGTTTTCTAGACGGGAAAAATGATCAGCAGCCAGGTTCTCAGCTCCTTTTTTATCACGTATAATGATATCAAATTCTTGTAGGAGGAGAACCCAACGGAGCAATCTCGGCTTTGCATCTTGTTTTGCAAAGAGATATTTGAGAGCCGAGTGATCCGTATACACCACGCATTTGGTCAAGATAAGGTATGGCCGAAATTTCTCAAACGCATACACCACAGCTAATAATTCTTTTTCTGTAGTGGTGTAATGGTTTTGAGCTTCAGTCATAGTCTTACTTGCGTAGTGGATAGGCTGAAAATGCTTGGTTTTTCGTTGCCCCAAAACTGCACCGATAGCAAAATCACTTGCATCGCACATGAGTTCAAAGGGTAAATCCCAGTCGGGGGCAACTAGAATGGGTGCTTCCGTAAGCTTTTTCTTTAGTGTTTCAAAAGCTTCGATGCACTCAGTGAAAAGATAAAAGGAGCATCTTTTTCAAGAAGATGGGTCATAGGCTGAGCGATTTTAGAAAAATCTTGTATGAATCTGCGATAAAACCCGGCATGACCTAGAAAACTCCTAATACCTTTGACGGTAGTAGGATGAGGCAATTTAGCAATAACATCAACTTTTGCTCTATCTACCTCAATCCCGTTTTTGGAAATCTTATGGCCAAGGACTATGCCTTCTTTGACCATAAAGTGGCTCTTCTCCCAATTTAGACAAAGATTGGTGTCTTCACACCTTTGAAGCATTTTTTCTAAATGGGAGAGACATGTATGAAACGAGTCCCCAATGACCGAGAAGTCATCCATAAACACCTCCATTGTTTCCCCGATCATGTCGTGGAAAATTGCCATCATACATCGTTGGAACGTGCGGGCGCATTACATAGGCCAAAAGGCATACGTCTGTAGGCAAACGTCCCGTATGGGCAGGTGAATGTGGTCTTTTCTTGATCCAACGGATCAATGGGGATCTGAAAGTAACCCGAGAAACCATCAAGGAAACAATAGTATTCGTTCCCTGCTAATCTCTCAAGCATCTGGTCCATGAAGGGTAGAGGAAAATGGTCTTTACGGGTGGCTTCGTTTAACTTTCGATAGTCAATACACACACGCCATCCCGTAACCAATCGAGTTGGAATTAACTCGTTTTCTTCATTTGTGACAACAGTTATGCCACCCTTTTTTGGAACACAATGAATTGGGCTAACCCAAGGACTATCAGAGATCGGGTAAATTAAACCGGCATCAAGAAGTTTGAGAACCTCTTGTTTGATAACCTCATGAATCTTAGGATTCACCCTTCTCTGATGTTGGATTGCTGGTTTGAAGTCATCCTCCATTAAGATTTTGTGAGTACAAAACTCAGGGTTGATACCCTTAATGTCGGAGAGTTTCCAAGCAATTGCTTGCTTGTGTGACTTCAAGACCTTTATGAGAGCAGTTTTTTCCTCCTCAGTTAAGTCTTTAGCAATTATGACGGGTAATTTATCATCACCCTCCAAGAATGCATACTCGAGATGAGGAGGTAGGTCCTTAAGTTCAACCTCGGGAAATTCTTCAGTAGAAGTTTGTACTGATTTGATTTCCTCAATCGTGATCTCTTTCGGAGGGAGTGAAGGTAATGGATCTTCATTTAACAATTGCTCAAGATAAAGAATATCCCCCTCCGAATCATAAACACCATCAATTCCAGGCGGAATTGATTCATCAGTAGCAAGAAATTCATCGATCTCTTCCAGAAAGAAGTCACCTCCCTCAAACGGAGTGAGAGAGGGGGAAGAGTCGGCAATGATAGGTTGAGAAGATGTGGTGGAATCCCCACTCACAGAATTATGAAGATAACCAAGAAACTCTTGAGAGTACTCCTCTGAAGCAATATCAATTAAATCGATTCGATTAACCGATTCAGCATCATAATTTGAGGAGTACCTTGAAGTTTGATCAAGGTTAAAGGTGACAGCTTCATTACCCACACGTAAAGTGATTTCTTGCTCAAATACATCAATAAGAGCACGGCCCGTCCTCAGGAATCCTCTTCCAACAATGAGGGGAACCAGAGGATCGGCATCGAAATCAACAACCACAAAATCAGCTGGAAAATGGAACTTTCCTACTTTCACAAATACATCCTCGGCGATGCCAAGAGGGCGCGATATAGAACGATCTGCAAGCTCAAGAGTCATGCAGGTAGGAATAAGTTCGGAAGAAAGTTTCTTCCATTCTGAATAAGGCATCAGATTGATGCTTGCACCAAGATCGGCGAGGGCAAAGCATTCAATCATCCTAGGAAAAACACAAGGAAGAAGAAATTTTCCGGGATCTCCTAGCTTCTCGGGAAGCTTCTTTAACAGAAGCTGCTGAGCATTCTTCTCGTTCAAAGGAGTCTTAGCCATTTCAAACATTTTTCCTTATTGCTCAACATGTGTTTGAGAGTTGATGCAAACTTGGGCATCAACATGATAGCATCCGCAAAGCTTATGTCAAAGTGAAGTTCTTGGAAAATTTGAAAGAATTTTTCCATTTGATGACTGGCTTTTTCGCGGAGTTTTGCTCATTTAAACGTGAGGGTAAGGAATAGAAGTTTTGGATTTGGGGTTATCAACTGGAGGTTCAAAAACAACTCCAGGTTTGGTTTTGGGTTTTGGGACAACCTGAGGATGGACATGTGCTGTACTTTGTGAGCTAGTAGGTTGCACTTGGTCCTTTGTCGCCTCAGGTTCACTTTCCACTACCTTCGGGAGAGAAGAAGAAGGTGTAGTAGGAATAGCGGGTCCATCATATGAAGCACCACTTCAGGTTGTGATCGCCTTTGCATCGCCCCTCGGATTAGCGATCGTGTTGCTAGGTAAAGTACCTGAGCCCGAGGGTCGATCATTTAAAGACTTCTTAATGTCAGAAATCGGGCTAACCAACAACCTGTTCATTTCCTCTTGGGATTTCATGAATTGTTTCAACAACTCATCAGATGATGGTCCAGTTGGAACAATGGCTTGATTTTGCACAGGAAAATTATGGCCTCTATTGTTTGGATTAGGGCCTTGATTTTGGAAATTTCCTTGATTATTGCCATGAAAATACCCTGGGTTGAAATTTCCCTGACCTGGGTTTCTATTGAAATTTCCTTGGTGTTGGAAATTTTGATTTTGATTTTGAAAACCGTTGTTTGGACTAAAATTACCTTGGTTTTGAAAACCTTGGTTTGGTCTATTCTGATTTTGATTACGGTTTTGGTTGAAACGGAGGTCCAGGGGTAGTGGTTAGGACGGTGGTTCGGGTCTATAGGAGCACGGTATTGGTTGCCTCCTTGATTAGAAATCCCGCCCACAGCATTTGCTTCAAAAGGGTTACCATCGGTGGCCATACAGTTGTAATAAGCATGGGGGCCACCGCAAGTAACACAGACTTCCACTTTCTTAACTTCAGCAGGGAGGAAGTTTGTGGAAAATAGACTTTCTTTTGGTTGGAGAGAACCAAAGCTTGAATTGCTTCCGTGAGTTTGTCAATCTTAGCATCGGTGCTAGATTGACTCACGAGCGATGAAGTAGAAGGACCAACACTGACTTGGGAAACAACCGGTTTGCTTCGTGCAGTGCGGACTTTAGACTTGTTTTCAATGATCGCTAAAGCTTCTTTGACAGTTTTGCTTAAGAAATTTCCTCCAGCGGAGGAATTGAGAGAATCTTGATCAGATTGACTCACTCCATTATAGAAAGTATCGAGTTGCATCAACTCGGAGAAACCGTGGTGAGGACATTTGCGAAGCAACTCCTTAAAACGATCCCACGATTCACTGAAGGATTCATCAAACTTTTGTGTGAACTTGATGATTTCATTTTAAGACTCGTGGTTTTAGAAGGTGGATAGAATTCATTCACAAATTTCTTCACCAGGTCTTCCCATGTCTCAATTGATTTAGGGGTTGTTTTCAAGCCAAATCCGGCTTGCCCCTCAAGAGAAAATGGGAACAGAAGAAGCTTGACAACATCAGTAGGGACATTCTTGTATTTGATGGTAGATGCAATCTTGTTAAACCATCGAATATGAGCATGAGGATCATCCGGCTCAAAACCATAGAATTGACTTGAGGTTACAAGATTCAGTAACCCGGTTTTGAGTTCAAAATTTTCAGCCACAATGGCTGGGATAACAATAGCATCTCCATACCCGTCGATGGGTGCCTGGAGAAGCTCACACATAGGACGTTCTTCCGCCATGATAGCGGAAGTAGTGTGAGCAGTCCGGATCTCAGATCCGACTGATGGAGCAGAAAGTCTACGGACGCGCCTTCTTGGAATCTTGACAAGCTCACGAAATGGGCTCACAGATCTAGAAGAGCGAGTGCGCATACACTAGAGTTAACTCTAAGGAATCTCAGAGTTAAGGAGAGGAATGAGAATTATGAAGATATTTTATAAAAATGGGGTGAGAGGAATCTTTTTAGGTTTTCTGGTTTTGACAAGTAGATATAACAACAAATCCAATTAAAACAAAATCGAGGCAAAACAACAGTGAACTTAAACCAATAATCACAAGATGAATGGCTTCTTTGAAAAAGGTACACCAATCACAAGGACACAAAGGCAAGTTTTAATCTTTGGTTCGGGAACTTATTATGGTCGTACCCCCAGTTAGGTAGTACACTGCCTTGGTTTGCGGTGGTAATCTTTTATGTTGTTATTATTAAAGAAAACGACAAATCTTTTTGTATTTTTATCTTTGATACATATATAGAAACAAAAGGAAAATATTTTTGTGTTTTATACGTTTTTGGATGTTTTTGGGTTTTTGGATTATTTATAAGAAAATATGGATATATATATAGATAGATGGATGGTATGAACAAAGAGTGAATATTCAAATTACTAATCTGCTAAACGGAAGATAATCAGCACAGCTCCCCGGCAGCGGCGCCAAAATTTGATTCGCTCCCAGACGGTCAAGTTTTATCACTCAAGCCGGCCACTTGTGAATGGCCAACCGTAACAAACTTAAAACAGTCCGGAAATGAATGCAATGAAGATCAGGAGAGTATAGTGTTTCCCCGGGTCGTTATGTCCCAGCGAGCTATGCAATGAATCACCAAACGAATAGTGATCGAGAGATTTGAACAGAAAAGAGGGATTTGAACTATTATAACTACAGAAATAGCCTATAATTACAAAGGCTTAAATGCAAATTAAAGGAAATTAAAAAGATAAAAAATATTAAATAAACGCTATCACTATTTGCAAAATGATGTTTTTGATTTTTTCTGTTTTATAAAACTTTAAATTAAAAACTACGTGACGTACAAAAGAAAATATGAAACTAAACAATAAATCCTAAAAATATGAAAATGACATTTTTACAAACCTAATGATGAAAGAAAATTTTTAGAAAAAGAAAATTATTTTTATAACTATTTATTAATTATTATAATTAAAACTATTTTTACTTATTAAATAATAGCCTAAAATACAAGAAAATATGAAATAAAGCTAGAAAAATAAATTATGACTTGGAAAAATCTAAAATAACAAAAGAGAATTTTCAAAACTATTTTTGTATTTTTCTGATTATTTTTGTATTTTATAGAATTAAAACTATTTAAAACTACTTAAATTGCTTAAAAATACAAATTTAACTAAGAAAAATCTGGAAAATATTTTTTTGACTTTTTATATTTATCTTAACTTAAGAAAAATGAAAAATTATTTTTTGAACTTTTCTGAATTAATTGTATTAAACTAATTAAAAAGGCTTAAAACTGTTTAAAATGAAGAAAAATAAAACTGACCTAGAAAATCTGAAAAATTCAGAAAGTCTAAAATAATATAGAATCTAGAAAAATAGAAAAACAGTGGGTTGTGTGTGGAATTATGAACTGCAATGCAAAGTGCTTATAAATAAGCACTCCAATAAGCCAGACCACAAATAAGCACCACACTGATTCAGAAGCTATAAAATGCTAAAAGTACCAAAATGCAACAAGTATCAACTGCTCTTAACCTCTATTGTGTTGTTTGAACAGATTTGATGTATTGAGATTAAGTGCAAAAAGCAGTTTTGAGGCTACTTTGCAGCCTAATAATAAGCTACTAAATAAGCTGGAAACCAAAAACAAGAAATTGGAACCTACACTAGACCTGGGTGGCTACTTATAAACCAAAAACTAGACCATGATAAGCTCTTATGAGCTTGTGCAAGGCTGCAAGAACTGCACAAATCCTGTGCACACTCGCTTAAAACTGAGCTTGTCCAGGGAGAACTGAACCACATTCACAAGCTGATTTGAAGCTTTTAAAAATTTGACAAAAATCTAAAAAAATGACTATAAGATAATAGACCAAGTGAATTTTAAAGAAACCAAGTTTTACTTGATTTGGCTCAGAAATGAGTCAATGAAAAATCCTCTTAGATAGGCTCAAAACTACTTTTTCAGTTTTTGACTTTTGATACAATTTTTATGTTGACTTTTGATCTTTGAATCCCTTTGAAGACTGATGTTAATGTAATATGATAAAACAAACATAATGCAAGCAATGTCTAAGAATTTTAATCACAAAACAAGTCTTTGATTCTTTAAAAATCCAACAGTTAAACAGTTAAGACAGGTTAAGTATGATTTTGACTTAGAGCTTAAGCAAATGCAATGTGATGACAGATATGAGTTCAAATGAGCTTAACAAGCAGAGCATGAAAAACAACGGTTTGAACCCTCAGCTGAGCAAACCTCTAGTACGTTTACAACTGATCCAAACACCCTTTTATGACTGATTTTATAGATTTAAAAGCTAACTACTGATTGAGCTTGTAATATTGATTAAACTGATTTAAGCTAACCTAAATACAACTAATTACACAGGTTTGAACTACTTATAACTACAAATACAAGTTATGCAATGATCTTGAAAATCACTTACAAAGGTCCTCACCACAATGGCTTGAAAGCAGCACAAATGAACAACTATCCTATTCCAAACCCTAACCTAGCTCAATATCAACCCAAATCCAGCTCTGCTTCAACCCATATCCAATTCTATCTCCATTTTTGCCCCAGTTTGACTTTCTTTGACCAAAAACAAAAGTTGTTTGAAACTTGAATTTAAGCTTATAAAAAGCTATAATAAGCTTATATAAGCTTGTTTGAGCTTAAAAACTAAGCTACTAAAGCTTGACATAGAGTTTGAAAATGAAATTTCAACAGTTAACTCAAATATGAAAATGAACATAAACTTGAATTGATACTTAAAAGAGTTGTAATATACTGAAACAATTAGCTTGATACAATAAAACTTGAAAATACAACTAAGACTTCATTTAAGACTTAGAGTTTTAAAAAAACAAAATACATTTTAAAATTAACTAGTGCTACCCCCTTCCTCCTTCTCTTGCTTCTTTTTTATACCCAAAGGTCTTCTCTCTCTTCTCTGAGCTTTCCCACCTTTTTATCTGGACCATTGGATCACTTGCCCTTTTTTAGCCGTTTGATGAGTTTTGGCGCCAAAATGATAATCCATTGGGGGTTGAGGGAAGCATTAAATGCATTTGGCAGTTATGGTGCTTGGAGTGGAACAAGCGGGAGTAGGGGGAGCTGGTGTTGGAAGAGTTGCAGGCAGAGGTGTGATGATGAGAGTGTAAGGGAAGGAGGCGGTTTATTATTTGAAACCGGGGTGGGTTTGGTTTTTAAACCGGTAAGGGTAACGGGTAAAAGGGTTATTTGACCGGGTATTGGGTAGAATTGATTGGGCTTTGGGTGGAAAGCTTTAGTTATAGGTTTTGGATTAAGATTAATATTGACCCAATGTAGACTTAGGGACCATTTGTGTAATTCTGAAAACCAGGACCAATACATGTATTCTGAAATTAATCCAAGGGCCTGCTTTGACCAATCTCCAATATTCCAAAGGACCAAATCTGTAATTTTATGAAGTTCCAGGACTAACTTTGTCATTTTGAAAGTTTAGGGACTTAATTGTAATTTTGCAAATTTAAATCTCAAGACCTTTTGACAACTCAAGAATCCCTAGGGACTTGAAATGATATTTTTCTTTATTTTGATTTACCAGGGACTATTTTTGACAACTTTTGAAACTTGGGGACTAAAACTGCCAATTATGCAAACTTATACTTTTTCATCCAGATTTTGATATTTTGCATTTGAAACATATAAAACACCTTTTTGTGATATTTTTATCATTTTGATGCATTTCTGAGTGTTTTCAGATGTTTTTGCAGTTTAAATGGTACAAAAATGATGAGTATTTAGACACTCATCAATCCCCCACACTAAGATATTGCTAGTCCCTAGCAATGTTTTGAGAAAAATTAATGGATTTCATCTCTTTACCAAAAGCCATTACTTCTGGAGTAGCCAAATGTTTCAGTTCAAGTAAGAACTATGGTACACTGATAACCATGTGATTTTGAGCAAACCACCAGCTTCCAACGGATTTGATTTGTCTTTACCAGAAGCCGTTTGCTCTGGACTAGCCAACTCTTAGATAAATTATCAATATTATCTTTGGTGAGCTGATTACCCATTATGGTTTTTCCACTGCCTTTACCACAAGCCATAAACTTGCGGGCTAGCCAACTCTTCACTAATTAAAGATAGGTGAGTGCTGAATACCATACAATATTGGGCAAATTGCAAGCCGTCAACGGATTTGAGATATCTTTACCAAGAGCCGTTTGCTCCTGGATTAGCCAATCCTTTTGTTTATTACACATGGCGGACTGATAACCAATTGAGAAGTGCAAAACACTTACTCCAAAAAAAATTTTTGCCAAAAATGGGGGAATTGGTGGTATAATTACATGATAAAATTCGTGAGAATTCCCCCCCACACTAGAAATGAATATTGCCCTCAATATTCAAAGTACCGGCGGTTATGCCGAACTGAGAACGTAAAAGGGAAATACTACGGCCATTATTTAGCAAGATTTTTTTTTTTTTTTTTTTTTTAATTTATTTATATACAACATGTGGGGAAACTCCCCCACACTAGGGTGGTAGAAAATAGAAAGAAGTCAGAAATATGGGTGAAAACCCATATGGCATGCTACTGTTTTTGATTCCCGAGTCGCTAGCTTGACTCGATCCCCGCATTCATTGGTTCATGGGGAAAGTTTGTAAGTCCGGGACAACCACAGGAGGAATGTCCTCTCCAAAATAATGCTTCAACCGATGACCATTCACTTTAAAGTTTGGACCATCGGGTTGAGATAACTCAATGGTTCCATATGGAAAGACTTTAGTGATGGTAAATGGTCCAGACCAGCGGGATTTTAATTTTCCCGAGAAAATCTTCAATCTTGAGTTGAAAAGAAGGACTCGATCACCGACGTTGAAAACGCGTTTCTTGATTTTTGAGTCATGAATCTTCTTTGTCTTTTTTTGTTTAGATCAAAGAGTTCTCATATGCTTGATCACGGAGTTCATTTAATTCATTCATTTGAACTTTCCGGTGATCACCAGCTGTCTGAATATCAAAGTTGGCATGTTTCAAGGCCCAGTATGCCTTGTGCTCGAGCTCAACCGGTAGATGACACGCCTTCCCGTATACTAGCTTGTATGGAGTGCACCCGATGGGTGTTTTATAAGCTGTACGGAAGGCCCAGAGTGCGTCATCTAGCTTATCCGACCAAGAGGCACGGTTTTCGCCACCCGTCCTCTCCAGAATTCTTTTTATCCCCCGGTTGGAAACTTCCACTTGCCCACTTGTTTGGGGGTGGTACGCAGTAGAGAGACGGTGAGTTACACCATACTTTTGCATGACTTTATCAAATTGGTCATTGCAAAAATGCGTACCACGATCACTGATTATGGCTCGTGGAGTTCCAAACCTAGCAAAAAGAGATTTTAAGAATTTCACTACAACTCGGCATCGTTGGTGGTAAAGCCTTAGCTTCAACCCATTTTGACAGATAGTCAACGGCCACGAGTATGTATTTGTTACCGCGAGAAAAGGAATGGCCCCATAAAGTCAATGCCCCAGATGTCAAAATCTCACACACTTGAATGGCGTTTTGCGGCATTTCATTTCTTTGTGAGATATTCCCGTGACGTTGACAAGCGTCACAGGTTTTGACAAATTCATGGGCATCCTTGTAGATAGTGGGCCAATAGAATCCGGAATCAAACACCTTCTTGGCGGTGTAGTTGGGGCTATGATGTCCCCCAGTAGTTCCAGAATGGCAAGCCTTGAGAATGTCAATGGCTTCCTGACCATACACACATCGCCGAATGACTTGATCCGCGTAAATTTTAAACAAGTAGGGGTCGTCCCAGAAATAATGTTTCACATCTTTAAAGAATTTGTTTTTCTGTTGGGACGACATCCCTTTCACCACAAGGTTACCCGCATGGTAATTTGCAAAGTCAGCAAACCATGGGGTAGAAGAGTCTCCACGAAAAGAAACCACATTGAGTGTTTCGAGAGGAAATGTTTCATTAATTTCCTTTTTCTCGAACACATTCTGGTGAGGGTTTTCTAGACGGGACAGATGATCAGCAGCCAGCTCCTTTTTTATCACGTATAATGATATCAAATTCTTGTAGGAGGAGAACCCAACGGAGCAATCTCGGCTTTGCATCTTGTTTTGCAAAGAGATATTTGAGAGCCGAGTGATCCGTATACCCCACGCATTTGGTCAAGATGAGGTATGGCCGAAATTTCTCAAACGCATACACCACAGCTAATAATTCTTTTTCTGTAGTGGTGTAATGGGTTTGAGCTTCAGTCATAGTCTTACTTGCGTAGTGGATAGGCTGAAAATGCTTGGTTTTTCGTTGCCCCAGGACTGCACCGATAGCAAAATCACTTGCATCGCACATGAGTTCAAAGGGTAAATCCCAGTCGGGGGCAACTAGAATGGGTGCTTCCGTAAGCTTTTTCTTTAGTGTTTCAAAAGCTTCGATGCACTCAGGTGAAAGGATAAAAGGAGCATCTTTTTCGAGAAGATGGGTCATAGGCCGAGCGATTTTAGAAAAATCTTGTATGAATCTACGATAAAACCCGGCATGACCTAGAAAACTCCTAATACCTTTGACGGTAGTAGGATGAGGCAATTTGGCAATAACATCAACTTTTGCTCTATCTACCTCAATCCCGTTTTTGGAAATCTTATGGCCAAGGACTATGCCTTCTTTGACCATAAAGTGGCTCTTCTCCCAATTTAGACAAAGATTGGTGTCTTCACACCTTTGAAGCATTTTTTCTAAATGGGAGAGACATGTATGAAATGAGTCCCCAATGACCGAGAAGTCATCCATAAACACCTCCATTGTTTCCCCGATCATGTCGTGGAAAATTGCCATCATACATCGTTGGAACGTGCCAGGAGCATTACATAGGCCAAAAGGCATACGTCTGTAGGCAAACGTCCCGTATGGGCAGGTGAATGTGGTCTTTTCTTGATCCAGCGGATCAATGGGGATCTGAAAGTACCCTGAGAAACCATCAAGGAAACAATAGTATTCGTTCCCTGCTAATCTCTCAAGCATCTGGTCCATGAAGGGTAGAGGAAAATGGTCTTTACGGGTGGCTTCGTTTAACTTTCGATAGTCAATACACACACGCCATCCCGTAACCAATCGAGTTGGAATTAACTCGTTTTCTTCATTTGTGACAACAGTTATGCCACCCTTTTTTGGAACGCATGATTGGGCTAACCCAAGGACTATCAGAGATAGGGTAAATTAAACCGGCATCAAGAAGTTTGAGAACCTCTTGTTTGATAACCTCATGAATCTTAGGATTCACCCTTCTCTGATGTTGGACTGCTGGTTTGAAGTCATCCTCCATTAAGATTTTGTGAGTACAAAACTCAGGGTTGATACCCTTAATGTCGGAGAGTTTCCAAGCAATTGCTTGCTTGTGTGACTTCAAGACCTTTATGAGAGCAGTTTTTTCCTCCTCAGTTAAGTCTTTAGCAATTATGACGGGTAATTTATCATCACCCTCCAAGAATGCATACTCGAGATGAGGAGGTAGGTCCTTAAGTTCAACCTCGGGAAATTCTTCAGTAGAAGTTTGTACTGATTTGATTTCCTCAATCGTGATCTCTTTCGGAGGGAGTGAAGGTAATGGATCTTCATTAAGCAATTGCTCAAGATAAAGGATATCCCCCTCCGAATCATAAACACCATCAATTCCAGGCGGAATTGATTCATCACTAGCAAGAAATTCATCGATCTCTTCAAGAAAGAAGTCACCTCCCTCAAACGGAGTGAGAGAGGGGGAAGAGTCGGCAATGATAGGTTGAGAAGATGTGGCGGAGTCCCCACTCACAGAATTATGAGGATAACCAAGAAACTCTTGAGAGTACTCCTCTGAAGCAATATCAATTAAATCGATTCGATTAACCGATTCAGCATCATAATTTGAGGAGTACCTTGAAGTTTGATCAAGGTTAAAGGTGACAGCTTCGTTACCCACACGTAACGTGATTTCTTGCTCAAATACATCAATAAGAGCACAGCCCGTTCTCAGAATCCTCTCCAACAATGAGGGGAACCCGATGATCGACATCAAAATCAACAACCACAAAGTCAGCTGGAAAATGGAACTTTCCTACTTTCACAAATACATCCTCGGCGATGCAAAGAGGACGCGATATAGAACGATCTGCAAGCTCAAGAGTCATGCATGTAGGAATAAGTTCCGGAAGAGAAAGTTTCTTCCATACTGAATAAGGCATCAAATTGATGCTTGCACCAAGATCGGCGAGGGCAAAGCATTCAATCATCCCAGGAAAAACACAAGGAAGAAGAAATTTTCCGGGATCTCCTAGCTTCTCGGGAAGCTTCTTTAACAGAACTGCTGAGCAATTCTCGTTCAAAGGAGTTTTAGCCATTTCAAACAGCTTTTCCTTATTGCTCAACATGTGTTTGAGAGTTGATGCAAACTTGGGCATCAACATGATAGCATCCGCAAAGCTTATGTCAAAATGTAGTTCTTGGAAAATTTGAAGAATTTTTTCCATTTGATGACTGGCTTTTTCGCGGAGTTTTTGCTCATTTAAACGTGAGGGGTAAGGAATAGAAGTTTTGGATTTGGGGTTATCAACTGGAGGTTCAAAAACAACTCTAGGTTTGGTTTTGGGTTTCGGGACAACCTGAGGATGGACATGTGCTGTACTTTGTGAGCTAGTAGGTTGCACTTGTCCTTAGTCGCCTCTTCACTTTCCACTACCTTCGGGAGAGAAGAAGAAGAAGAGGTAGTAGGAATAGCGGGTCCATGATATGAAGTACCACTTCTGGTTGTGATCGCCTTTGCATCGCCCCTCGGATTAGCGATCGTGTTGCTAGGTAAAGTACCTGAGCCCGAGGTTCGATCATTTAAAGACTTCTTAATGTCAGAAATCTGGCTAACCAACAACCTATTCATTTCCTCTTGGGATTTCATGAATTGTTTCAACAACTCATCAGATGATGGTCCAGTTGGAACAATGGCTTGAGTTTGCACAGGAAAATTCTGGCCTCTATTGTTTGGATTAAGGCCTTGATTTTGGAAATTTCCTTGATTATTGCCATGAAAATACCCTGGGTTGAAATTTCCCTGACCTGGGTTTCTATTGAAATTTCCTTGGTGTTGGAAATTTTGATTTTGATTTTGAAAACCGTTGTTTGGACTAAAATTACCTTGGTTTTGAAAACCTTGGTTTGGTCTATTCTGATTTTGATTACGGTTTTGGTTTTGATTGAAACCGGGAGGTCCAGGGTAGTGGTTAGGACGGTGGTTCGGGTCTATAGGAGCACGGTATTGGTTGCCTCCTTGATTAGAAATCCCGCCCACAGCATTAGCTTCAAAAGGGTTACCATCGGTGGCCATACAGTTGTAATAAGCATGGGGGCCACCGCAAGTAACACAGACTTCCACTTTCTTAACTTCAGCAGGAGGTGAAGTTTGTGGAAAAGAGACTTTCTTTTGGTTGGAGAGAACCAAAGCTTGAATGGCTTCCGTGAGTTTGTCAATCTTAGCATCGGTGCTAGACTGACTCACGGGCGATGAAGAAGAAGGACCAACACTGACTTGGGAAACAACCGGTTTGCTTCGTGCAGTGCGGACTTTAGACTTGTTTTCAATGATCGCTAAAGCTTCTTTGACAGTTTTGCTTAAGAAATTTCCTCCAGCGGAGGAATTGAGAGAATCTTGATCAGATTGACTCACTCCATTATAGAAAGTATCGAGTTGCATCAACTCGGAGAAACCGTGGTGAGGACATTTGCGAAGCAACTCCTTAAAACGATCCCACGATTCACTGAAGGATTCATCAAACTTTTGTGTGAACTTGATGATTTCATTTTTAAGACTCGTGGTTTTAGAAGGTGGATAGAATTCGTTCACAAATTTCTTCACCAGGTCTTCCATTTCTCGATTGATTTCGGGGGTGTTTTTCAAGCCAAATCCGGGCTTGCCCCTCAAGAGAAAATGGGAACAGAAGAAGCTTGACAGCATCCGTGGGGACATTCTTGTATTTGATGGTAGATGCAATCTTGTTAAACCATCGAATATGAGCATGAGGATCATCCCGCTCAAAACCATAGAATTGACTTGAGGTTACAAGATTCAGTAACCCGGTTTTGAGCTCAAAATTTTCAGCCACAATGGCTGGGATAACAATAGCATCTCCATACCCGTCGATGGGTGCCGGAGAAGCTCACATATACGTTCTTCCGCCATGATGACGGAAGTAGTGTGAGCAGTCCGGATCTCAGATCCGACTGATGGAGCAGAAAGTCTACGGACACGCCTTCTTGGAATCTTGACAAGCTCACGAAATGGGCTTACAGATCTAGAAGAGCGAGTGCGCATACACTAGAGTTAACTCTAAGGAATCTCAGAGTTAAGGAAAAGAATGGGAATTATGAAAATTGGGTAAAGAAGAATCTTTTTGGGTTTTCTGGTTCTGATAAGTAGATATAACAACAAATCCAATTAAAACAAAATCGAGGCAAAACAACAGTGAACTTAAACCAATAATCACAAGATGAATGGCTTCTTTGAAAAAGGTACACCAATCACAAGGACACAAAGGCAAGTTTTAATCTTTGGTTCGGGAACTTATTATGGTCGTACCCCTAGTTAGGTAGTACACTGCCTTGGTTGCGGTGGTATCTTTTATGTTGTTTATTTATTAAAGAAAATGACAAATCTTTTTGTATTTTTATCTTTGATACATATATAGAAACAAAAGGAAAATATTTTTGTGTTTTATACGTTTTTGGATGTTTTGGGTTTTTGTTTTTTTATAGAAAATATGATATATATATAAATAGATGGATGGTATGAACAAAGAGTGAATATTCAAATTACTAATCTGCTAAACGGAAGATAATCAGTACAGCTCCCCGGCAGCGGCGCCAAAAATTTGATTCGCTCCCAGACCGTCAAGTTTTATCACTCAAGCCGGCCACTTGTGAATGGCCGACCGTAACAAACTTAAAACAGTCCGGAAACGAATGCAATGAAGATCAGGGGAGTATAGTGTTTCCCCGGGTCGTTATGTCCCAGCGAGCTATGCAATGAATCACCAAACGAATAGTGATCGAGAGATTTGAACAGAAAAGAGGGATTTGAACTATTATAACTACAGAAATAGCCTATAATTACAAAGGCTTAAATGCAAATTAAAGGAAATTAAAAAGATAAAAAATATTAAATAAACGCTATCACTAGTTGCAAAATGATGTTTTTGATTTTATGTTTTTATAAAACTAGAATTTAAAACTACGCACGTACAAAAGAAAATATGAACTAAACAATAAAATCCTAAAAATATGAAAATGACATTTTTACAAACCTAATGATAAAAGAAAATTTTTAGAAAAAGAAAATTATTTTTATAACTATTTAATTAATTATTAATAATTAAAAACTATTTTACTTATTATTAATAGCCTAAAATACAAGAAAATATGAAACAAATCTAGAAAAATAAAATTATGACTTAGAAAAATCTAAAATCAAAAGAGAATTTCAAAACTATTTTGTATTTTTCTGATATTTTTGTATTTTCTAGATTAAAACTATTTAAAACTACTTAAAATGCTTAAAAATACAAATTTAACTAAGAAAAATCTGGAAAAATATTTTTTTTGACTTTTTATATTTATCTTAACTTAATAAAAATGAAAAATTATTTTTTTTTGAAACTTTTCTTAATTAATTGTATTAAATGCTAATTAAAAAGGCTTAAAAACTATTTAAATGAAGAAAACACCAAACTGACCTAGAAAAATCTGAAAAATTCAAGATAAGCCTAAAATAATATAGAGAATCTAGGAAAAATAGAAAAACAGTGGGTTGTGTGTGGAATTATGCAACTGCAATGCAAAGTGCTAGTGAATAAGCACTCCAAATAAGCCACAGACCACAAATAAGCACCACACTGAAACAGAAGCTGTAAAAGGCTAAAAATACCAAAATGCAACAAGTATCAACTGCTCTTAACCTCTATTGTGTTGTTTGAACAGATTTGATGTATTGAGGTTAAGTGCAAAAACAGGTTTTGAGTACTACTTTGCAGCCTATAATAAGCTACTAAATAAGCTGGAAACCAAAAACAAGAATTGGCCTACACTAGACCTGGGTGGCTACTTATAAACCAAAAACTAGACCATGATAAGCTCTTATGAGCTCTGTGCAAGATCTGCAAGAACTGCACAAGTCCTGTGCACACTCAGTTAAAACTGAGCTTGTGCACAGGGGAACTGAGACCACATTCACAAGCTGATTTGAAGCTTTTAAAAATTTGACAAAAATCTACAAAAATGACAATAAGATAATAGACCAAGTGAATTTTAAAGAAACCAAGTTTTACTTGATTTGGCTCAGAAATGAGTCAATGAAAAATCCTCTTAGATAGGCTCAAAACTACTTTTTCAGTTTTTGACTTTTGATACAATTTTGCAAAGTTGACTTATTTGATCTTTGAATCCAATTTGAGGACTGATGTTAATGTAATATGATAAAACAAACATAATGCAAGCAATGTCTAACAATTTTAATCACAAAACAAGTCTTTGATTCTTTAAAAACCAACATTAAACAGTTAAGACAGGTTAAGTATGATTTTGACTTAGAGCTTAAGCAAATGCAATGTGATGACAGATATGAGTTCAAATGAGCTTAACAAGCATGAAACAACAGGTTTTAATCACTGAGCTAACCTCTAGTACAGTTTAAGCAACTGATCCAAACACCCTTTTTATGACTGTTTTATAGATTGAAAAAGCTAACTACTGATTGAGCTTGTAATATTGATTAAACTGATTTAAGCTAACCTAAATACAACTAATTACGTAGGTTTGAACTACTTATAACTACAAATACAAGTTATGCAATGAATCTTTGAAAATCACTTACAAATGGTCCTCAGCCACAATGGCTTGAAACAGAACACAATGAACAACTATCCTATTCCAAACCCTAACCTAGCTCAATATCAACCCAAATCCAGCTCTGCTTCAACCCATATCCATTTCTATCTCCATTTTTGCCCCAGTTTGACTTTCTTTGACCAAATTCCAAAGGTGCTTGAAACTTGAATATAAGCTTGTAAAAAGCTATAATAAGCTTATAGAAGCTTGTTTGAGCTTAAAACTAAGCTACTAAAAGCTTTGACATAGGAGTTTGAAAATGAAAATTTCAACAGTTAACATAAAATATGGAAAATGAACATAAACTTGAATTGATACTTAAATAGAGTTGTAATATACTGAAACAAGGTAGCTTGATACAATAAAACTTGAAAATACAACTAAGAATTCATTTAAGACTTAAGAGTTTTAAAAACGAAATACATTTTAAAATTAAACTAAGTGCTACCCCCGTCCTCCTTCTCTTGCTTCTTTTTTTATACACCAAAGGTCTTCTCTCTCTTCTCTGAGCTTTTCCCACCTTTTTATCTGGACCATAGGATCACTGGTGCCCTTTTTTAGCCGTTGATGAGTTTTGGCGCCAAAATGAGATATGCCAGTGGGGGGTTGAGGGAAGCATTAAATGCATTTGGCTGTTAGGTGCTTGGAGGGGGAACAAAGCGTGGAGTAGGGGTGGAGCTGGTGATGGAAGAGTTGCAGGCATAGGTGTGATGATGGAGAGGGTAAGGGAGACCCGTGAGGGCGGTTTATTATTTTGAAACCGTGGGTGGGTTTGGTTTTTAAACCGGGTAAAGGGTAACGGGTAAAAGGGTTTATTTTGGACCGGGTATTGGGTAGATATTGGATTGGGCTTTGGGTGGGCTTTTGTTATAGGGTTTGATTAAGGATTAAATATTGAACCCAAGATGTAGCTTAGGGACCATTTGTGTATATTCTGAAAATCCAAGGACCATACATGTAGATTCTGAAAAGCAATCCAAGGGCCTGCTTTGCCAATCTCCAATATTCCAAAGGACCAAATCTGTAATTTATGAAGTTGTAGGACTGAACTTGTCATTTTTGAAAGTTTAGGGACTTAAGTTGTAATTTTGCAAATTTAAATCTCAAGGACCAATTTTGACAATCAAGAATCCCTAGGACTTGAAATGATATTTTCTTTATTATGATTTACCAGGGACTGTTTTTGACAACTTTTGAAACTTAGGGGACTAAAACTGCCAATTATGCAAACTTGATACGTTTTCACCAGATTTTATATTTTTGCATTTCAAACACATAAACACTTATTTGTGATATTTTTATCATTTTGATGCATTTCTGAGTGTTTTCAGATGTTTTTGCAGTTTAAATGGTACAAAAATGATGAGTATTTAGACACTCATCACCTATTATCTTAGGAAGACCAATGCTCGCTATTGCCCATGCAAAAGTAGATATTCGCCAAAATTAACACTCGAAGCTAATGGAGACCTAATAAACTTCTGTCCACCCCTCAAAAGGTTTGCGCGATTGACCCTATAGGCAATTTTGGTGATGCATTGAAAGAGTTTCTTAGTGACCCCCCGAAGACTCCTTCAAATCTTGGCGAGATAGCTTCAGGGAAAGATTTTTATGTGTTTTTCAATTTTGAAGAAGAAGATGACTTGGGAATCAGTGCCGATGATTTCTCTAGTGACGTCGAAATGGTCCATTGGCACAACAACTCTGAAAATACTTTTTCACAATCTGACCAGCCTAAGTTTTATGAGATGCGAACTCGAATCCATCAAAGGAACTCCTATTATCTGAAAATTCCATGCAAGATTGGGTTCATTGATTTCCATCCGTTCATTGACACAAATTCCCCAGTAAACATCATGTCGAAAGAGTGCTACAACCAAGTTATGGAAAAATAACTTGAATATAAAGGAAACAATTTCCTAGGGATTGCGACAAACATTCATGTCTTTGTTGGATTTTTGGTCGATTTTGTGGTTTTGGATGATGTTAGCGAGTTCGTGGACGATGGGCTAACCGGGGTAATTTTTGGGAAACTCTTTCAAGAACTGTATGGGTTAGATAAAAATGAGAAGGAAGGGCTAGTATGGTTAAATATTGGCGAAGATAAAACAGTTTTTGAAATGCCAAGGACTGTTAAGAATTTTAAAAATTGGACTAAGAAGCAGTTAAGCCTTCCTCAACCACTACTCGACATCAGTGCCGAAGATAAGGCCAAAGGTATTGACCACCCTTACCAAAAGATAAAGAATTTTTACTTGGGGTGTTTAGAACTGGGCAAGGACTACAAGCGGGATGAGAATCTAATCAGTTGGATTCAACGTGGAGATTGCCATATCTACGAAATGACAAACAAGCACTTCTAGCCTCATGGCCTTGTGTCTAACTTAAAGACTCGTAAATAAAGAAAAGTGCTCTTTCGGGAGACAACCCGACTTATCCCTTTCATTTGTTTTATTTCCATTTCTGTTGGGTTTTGTGTTTTTAACCAATTTTGTAGGAAAACGGAGAAAAGTTGCTGCAGCATGCTGAACGGGGACTTGATCTGTCCACAGTTACGGCATAACTCATTCTGATGGTTACACCGTAACATACTTTTTGCAGTAGTTTCTCAGAGCATTACCAATTATGGCGTAATTCCATGCAATGGTTACGCCGTAGCTACACTCCTGTAGCGTCTTCCAGGTTTTGCATTAATTACGGCGTAACTCCTTATAAGAGTTACGGCGTAACTATCCTCTGTAACACTTCTTTCTTTTTAAACAGTATAACCTTGTATTAGTTTTTAAATGAACTTTGTGGGTATGTTCCCTGTAAGCCCTCACGAGACTAAACTCGTCAACTTGGGACACCAAGTGGTTTAAAAGGCTTGTTGCATTCGCTAAATGCAACCGTGATTCCTACGAAAGTGAGTTAGGTTTCTTTTTCATTTTTATTTTTCTTTTTTAGAATTATGCTTGTCGGTAGTGTGATTTCAGGGATTGAAGTTTGTTCGTGGATGCTTATGCGAAGGCACAATTCTTTTCGTGAGACTTCTTTCTTTTTGGAGCAAATTTTAGGAAAGTTCTCGCTCTAATTCTACTTTTCTCTTCACCTTTATTTAATGCTTAGTACAAAAGGGACTTTGTACATTTCAAGTGGGGGGACGGGAGTAGAATTGTCTCTTGAACTTTATTTTGCCCTCGTTTTTCTAATTTATTTTGAAAAATTATGCCATTTTTAAAATTTTGACATTTTTTTCTTAACCTAACTAGATTAGACCTTAGCCGAGCACATTATAAACCCTTGATATTATATGGTGAGATTAGCCTTATCCGTTTCCAAATTTTACCCCAAATCCACCAAATTATAAGTGTTCCGGTAGCTTGTAAACTTTAGAACTTGGCCTTTGCATCATTTCGAGACCATAGACGAGGTACGTTGAGTTAGCTCGATGTTTTGGACTTTTCAGTTTAAGAAGGAAGTAATATAGGATTATCACCCAAATAGCCTATCATTGTGTGTCTATCGATTAGTCACCTCGACTTCTCGACCCCCATGTTAAACCCTTTGTTGCACTCACCTTTAGTGCAAGATACCCCTAGATACACCTATCTGAGCCATTCCTTTCATTTTGTTCACCCAACATATTGTTTCGTTACACCCATACTCCTTAGCCTACCATGTAGTCTTTATTTGTAATTGGGAAGTCATTGTTTGCCTAAGTTCAAGGTTCAAGTGGAAAGGTTTGGGAATCACGCTTTCGTCAACGACATATTCTTAAATATCATTAAAGACCCCCCAGTTTCTCATATTGTTCATCTCAAGTGGGGGGATGTTATGTTTAGTTTGTTGGAAAAAAATGATGTGATTTGGAAAAAAAAATGTGTTATAGTTATTTATTTGATTGTAAAGTGCGAAGTTATAAGAACTATGTTATGAGCTTATTATAGATTTAGTATCGAGGAGGCCACCTCGGTCACATTTGAAGAATGAAGTTGGTAATGTGCCCATCATGACGTCCTCTAATGGCACATCTACCTGGTATTATCATGATCGGTTTCTTGACTTCGAAACTTGAACTTTTGATGAACGATAAGTGGTGATGACTTGGTTATAGATTTAGACTATTTGCTTGATTTTATTTTACACCAATTTTATCCCATGTCTTATCATACCCTTTAGTCATGAAGCGTGTCTAGGTGATGTAGCGAGCCATCTTTGGTGTCTTGGCCATGGATTTGGTCATATATCATTGATTTAGTCCACTTCGCCGTGACATGTTAGTAATGACGACTCTCCCTTAGCCTTCGTTGTGTCTACCCATATTGCCTTCGATAATTGTTTGGCCCTTAACTCTAGTGGTGGAGATTTGTGTAACCGCCAAGCTTATGATAGAATACATGCTATGACTGATGCTTGGTGATCACCCTAAATTGACACTTAGAATAGTTGAGAGATTTGAGTGTTTTGTTCCCTTTTGTAGGTTTTCGGCTTTGTTTTATTCTAGCATAAGGGATTTGTAAACTTATATTTTCCATGTAATGGGAGATATCTTTTTAGGAACCTATCTAATAAGGTTTACTTGAGGGAAAGTAGAGTTCAAATGGGGGATATTTGATAACATCAAATAATCCTGAATATTAAGTGTCAATTTCCCCCGATAATGCTCGTATTTTATATCATTTATATGGATTTACGCTTGTTTTCCTCTATATTTCACTTCCAGGTAAATTACGAGCATTGGAGCTAATGAGACGCGGATTTGGAGAGTTTATTGATGATATTTGATAGTATGCCCATTTTGAAGAGGTTACGACATAAATCTCCTCTCACATTACGCCGTAACAAAAGCGTGGCTCAGAAAACCAACTAAACTGAAGATTACGGCGTAACTCCCTCCTAGGATTACGTCGTAACTAATTAGGTCAAATGATGTTCTGCACCGCTGTAAGCTACGCCGTAACTAATTCCACAAATACGGCGTAACCACGATTTATTGAAGATACGGCGTAACTCATTCCTGATGTTACGCCGTAACCAGCTTTTCCAGAGCAAAATACGAAGAATTGGATGTTACAGCGTAACTCTCAACTTAAGTTACGCCGTAACTAGATCTGGCCTATAAATACCGCCCAAATTCCAGCATTTCTATTCATACACTCCTCACACCAATTCAGAGAACGTGGGTAGAAGGTTGAAGGCAAATCTTGAGGAGCATACGGAGCCATCTCCAAGGGAGAAATCACTCCCCTACGATAAGCATTAGCAATTTATCATTTCTTTACTTTCAATTCATGTATTTCGATATGTTAAACATTGAATCGATTGTTTTAGTTAATATGAGCTGCTAAGCATCTCTGGTGCTAGCCTAGTTATGATTCCTTAATTGTTTTGTTCATGTTTACATTGCTTCCGTACAATTGTTTCTAGTGTATGCATGCATAGTTTGTTGGTAGCTACCTTTGTTTCGGTAGTTTTGAATGGCGG